>CP085829.1:6600000-6787370 GCA_020809705.1 Calonectria ilicicola | reverse complement strand
CAAGGTTAAGTAAAATGATACTAATCTTATAGTTGAGTATCTAGCTTAATTAAATAAGGTAGCTTATATATATTATTTTTGTAATAATTATAGTAGATAGGAGTTTAGAATATATATAGTTGATTAATAAATATACTAACTACTATATTGTAATTGTAAGTTAGTCTAGATTGTATATATGCCTTGTCCGAATATAGCTGCATTAACTATTGGTTATAAGCGCTGTTCTATTTGACTTTCTATATTACCTTTTAGCTAGCTACTATTTTATATGTGGTTTAGATAAAATAGTAGTATATTAAAAATTAAATTATTATTAGATAAAGACAGGGTAACTGTAAATAAGGTGATCATAGTAGCTATATCTAATTATATCTAGTATAATAAGAAAATAGGAGGAAAAGATTATTAGGTAAGTAGATTAAATATGATCAACTATATCTTTTATTAAGTTTAAGAAGAATGGTCTAGTAAATAGATCTAATAGGAAAAAAAGAATAGGGTTATGTAGATAATAAGTATTAAAGAATATAATATAAAATAAAGTAGAATATAATCTAGGAGAGACTATACTAGAAACATACCTATATATTAAATTAATCTAAGAACTTGGTATACCTTAGTAGTAATACCTAAGTTTATTTTATAATATTAGCCTCTTCCTTTTTTAGTTAATATATATAAGCATTTTACTTAATAGGTAACAAACAATTTATAAGAACTAGATACACTTGGTTCTATAGCTAGCTACATAATAATTTATAGAGTCTTTAAATGAATTTCCAACCTCACAATCACAACCATAATCACACCATAGATCTATCAGTTGTAACTGGCTGTAGCTATAGGTCATCACACTGCAAATAGAGCAGACCCTTCCACGCCATCCACATTTCTCAGCCCTTCCTCCCACACACACTCCCCCTCGAGCAAAGGAGCATTTGCATAACCGCTCATCTTACTAAGAGATTATCCCTTAATAGAAGGATGACATTAATTCAATAAATTAACAGCCAACCATTGTATATAAATAAGTATCCGCTGCCCCTTTACATAAAACAAAAAAAAAAAAAAAAGATTTTTATTGATAGCGTGCAGTTGCCTCCAGGCCGCTCTGCTGTATATCAACCGCAAGAAACAATTGTATAGTAGCTTGAAGGTGGCAATCTAAGCGGCCAGGTCTATAGTAGCAGTAAGTCTAGAGAGACAAGCCAAAATTTCTCCAACCCGGCACCGTCGACAAACAAATACAAGTGGTGGACGAGTTATCATTTCACATCTGGGAAGTGGTCAATTTCGGAGACGGCGCCGGCTGCAGGCCTTCTCGCACCGCCGAAGTCAGAGCTGCTGACCCTGCCTGCAGTGGGCCAGGAGCCAGTTTATGTTTTTTTGGATCCACTTAGCTGGGCGGTCATCTTCGGAATCGCTGTTGCTGCCGAGCTGAGACCTGACCTCGTCAACTTCCTGGTCAATAGGCTGAACCAGTATTTCGCTGGCCTTGATATTATATTTGTGGGTAATGATGGCTCTAACCTGTCCATCACGTACAATGCTTGACGAGGTGTTGACCCTGGCTCACTTGCTGCGGTTGTGATTGGCGCTGGCGCTGGAGCTGATGCTGGACCAGAGAAGACAATCAATCGATGCTGTGCTTTAGAGTGCACTGTAAAGTGGAAAGCTTCCCTCCAAGGAATCCTGGACGATTGACGCAAAGGCGGCTGAGGCTGCCGAGTCTACTCTTGAGAATCAAGATAGCATGCTTGACAGTACCTAATATGTTATATGTGGGTAATCGACCTATACTTGGCTTCTATAGTATCCATATTCCTTCTCAGATTTTGATCAAGTGCGGCTGAAGAGTATGGGGGCATATTTCGGTTAGTTAGTATTTTAGTTTAGTACTTTATGTGTTTGGGTCGTGTTATAGTTGAAGAAAGCATTTACTGGAACCTAAACAGATCAACGTTGTTGCTTGAATCCGAATGCAATCTTTGTGACGCTGGGGACCGATATTGCTTGGTGGAGCTGGATTGATTAGTCTATAAGCGTTGTTGCTGACCGGCACTGCAGCTTTCATCTAATATTGATCACAGCAATCGCCCCGCATCCGTTTCCTATACTGTCCACCTGGTCAGTATGCTTACAAGCTCGGCCCCCTGCTTGCCTCTATCTTCCAATATAATACAATAGCTGTCTTAGCTAATGAAAGTTTATTATAAGTCTGTCACTATCCTAACCAATTGATAATATAGGCAATAATATATTGGGAAAGTGCCATTTTACTTTCCTAGTCAACTTAAAGATCACGTTTAGGAGCACATCTTTACACTAGTTAGCAACGAGAGTGGCAAAGATAAATATAAGTAAATATTGGTATGTTACAATAAATCAACTACTAAAATCTAAATAAAACACTACCTTCTATTAATAATTGACCTACACCGATCTACCCAAACCTTATCCGTACTGTGAAAGACTAGAGAGATAAAGACTTCGGGGTTCTTCATGCAAGAAACCAGCTTTTTCGCAAGGCATGCAGCTCCTCGTCAGATCTGAGCTTTGCTCCTGTATTTCGAAACTGTTTACTTGTAACATAGATCCATCCTACCTTTTGCAAAACGCGGTTGCTCACCTTTGTATGTTCTACTCAGTCATTAGTCAAGGCGCTGGTTCTCTTAACATTTGCCTTATCTTATCTTACCCGGGGCAAGCAGGTAAAATATACAAGTATATAGGCGAGTGAATGGCTAGGACGGGTGGAAGAAGTATTGTGTTGTGTTGTACATACCAATCTTCGGTGTCAAATCCTTGATGCACATCACCCCTTCTTCTCTACTTCCCATGGAAATATCTCAGGCTTCATAAACCATAGCATCCGTGTGACCATTGTGGCTGCATACATGTCCGGGTCACGCCTTTGCCATATCGTAAATTTGTCCTGGCCCTTGGCTATGATTGGAGTCTCTGTCGATGAGGCAAGGGTTAGCACCAAAATGAGCATTAAGTCGCATCGGGCATTCCCCAGGCTCTCTATCAGGCAGTTGTAAGCAAGTCGGTAATGATTCCGCACCGGCTTATCCTTTGCCTTTGGATATTGCTTCTCCAGCTTCTCAAACCCGTCCTGTACTCGCTTCGGGACTCGAGCAAACGGAATATGACAGCCAAAATCGATTATATGCCTGCGAGCTCTTTTGGTTGGCTGGTTGAGTTGCTCCATCTCTTGCGCGGCTATGATGGCGTTTCGCTTCAAGCTCCCGGGCCGGGCAGCCGGGATGTGCATGGTTCTCTCGACATTCCCAATAAGCTGAATAATACGTCGAGAGGTCAGGCTTTGCCCATGCGACCCGGGCACCCATTCAATCCCGACGGAAGCAATGGCCGTTGCCAGCCCGGTAACCCAATCTTGCCACGGTATATCGTCTTCGCTCGTGTGCTGGATAGCGGCCCGCAAGACCAGAGCCCAGGTGGCATTGATCGCCGAGAGCCCTCTGCTGGCCGATATCTTGGGATTATGACATGCATTGTAAATTTCTTGTGCAAAATCGTGCCGTGTTTTTCTTGATGTGGCTTTAGGAGATAGTATATTTGAGTGGTTGGTGGACCGGTCGAAGAACAGCTTTTCGTATTGCCTGTATCACAGGTGGGGGGAAGAATGAGCCTTCTAATAGCCATTTTCAAAGCTAGGCAAATCACAAGGAGGGAACTTAACTGGTTGCTAAAAGGCTCATCGCAGCTTTCCCACGCCTCTAGTCTGATCTGAAGCCGCTCTAAATGCCGCTGCGTACCACTCACACCCATGCCCTTGTTTTCGCGAGCACCGTGGCTCAGTTGACGCCGAAGCTGAGTTGCCATGAAGATCCTCATCTGCGGTACCCATAGATGAGCGAATACCTCTTTTAGGAAGTCGGAAGCCACTGAGATATCCCGCAAACCCTTAGTTCCCCCGAGCTTGCTGAACCAGAGCTGACTGTGTCGGTTGGCCCCTATTGCTGCTCCGTAATGATACGCCAGCGCAGCCACATGGAGCAGGATGGGTCGGTTGTCAGATGTCCGCGGCCACCGCCTTGTGTTCATCGTGCTGTTTGATTCACCGAACTCGAGCATCTCTGGCGAGACAAACGGCCACCCACCCACCTCGATGCTCTCCATCGTGACAAGAGGGCCAAACACAGTGTTGGGTAATATCCTGGGGCTCCCGGTGAAGCACAGATGACCTAACCTATCCAAAATCGCGGTGCTCTCGGACTCAGCAACGTTCAACCCGTCCTCCCGACTTGCTCGGAAGCGGCGCTCCATCTCGCCCAGGGCGAGCTCGAATAATCTCGCGTACGAACACAGGACATTGGGGAAGATGGACGGCCGGAATCTCCGTAACAGTCGCGTGTAAAGCGTTGTGTCCTTGAGAAAGAACAGCATCAGCTGGAAAATGGGCTGAAGGATGGTGTAGAAATGCCGCCGCCCAGACACGAGTTTGGATGCCTTGACAGTGACCACCTGCTCCATGCGAAAGGCAACCTGGTCCTGGGCTATGGCTGTGCTGATCTGTTGCCTCTCGCGTGCGAACGGGGTTGATGAAGCCGGCCGGTCCGGCGTGAACTCGCCGCGGACTCTACTCAATAGTCGCTGCTGCTTGGATTGGATTCTTGAGCCGCCCAATCGGGCCTCTGAAGGTGGCAAGGTCAGGGCAGCGGTAGCAAACCCGCGCGCGGCTAACAGTTCGTCTGGTCGGCTACGGATCGACCGCTTGATGTTCGAGTACGCTTGAAAGAAGCCGAAGAAAAGCACGAGAGCCCCGTCGTTCAAGACGCTTGCATTTTCCTGCATCACTCTGCAAAGGTTCATCAGGAACCTCGGGGGCATAAGGGACGTGAAGTTGCCATAGCGACGATGGAATCCGAGAGGATAGAAATTGACATCTCTCGTGCTGTGGTATTCCTCGGCCACCTTGCTACGGTCTGCCAGCAGGCACGCGGTTTCTTCTTCGCCCGAGGACTGGACATGAATGCAGTTGAGATCGGTAGCAAGAGCATATGAGATCTGGTCAATGTGGGCTAGGTTATACTTTTGCTCCAGTTCTGCTCGCAATTTCTCGAGCCCATCGCTAGGCAAAGCCCAGTGCGCATCAATTAGCTCGGCCGGCCGGTTACTGGGTGATTCGATGCCATCGAGCGCTTGAGCTTCGTCGCGATCGCCATCCATGTGTTCCTCCACAAACAGTCCTCGTTCCTCTGCATCGGGCTCCCCTTCGCCATTGCTTCGACCACTGACAGAGCTGAGATCGTCGTTATCGCCATCAGCAATGTTGATGATGTTATCATTGTCGACATTGCGATCACTACTGCCATCGCTGTCATCCTCGTCGCTGTCGCTGTCGCTATCGCTATCTACATTCTCGCTCTCAGCGCGAAGGCGAGTCTCCCGAGGAAGCTCATGAAGCAATCCATCCACCTTGATCTCTATATTAGCCCCATGGTCGAAAGCATGAAAAGCCGGGCGATGGAGCCTCCAGAACCCGTCGTAACTGTGTTGTTGGGAAAACGTGTCCCATCTTTCCATAAATAAAGCTTGGAAGATGGCCCACTTATCATAGGATAGGGTTTGGGATTCCTTCCCACTGAGCTGCCACAGTGGCTCTACCCCTTCCCCTAGCAAATCTCCATCTTGGAAGATGTTCTGCACAATGTAAGATGCAAGCGCCTCGGCATGATGTTGTTGCATAGCTGTGCCATGATAATCCGAAGCCCTTTGCTTTTGCTTATGATGTCGGTGCCCGTTCAAGGACGGGTCCTCGATAATATCGATCTCTACTGGGTGCATGACGATAAACCACACCTCTCGTGATGCTCCTGTGCCAATTCGAAAGGTCCGCCGGGTGAGGTCAAACGGGAGACTGTTTGCTGCATGCTTGGAGCTGTAAGGTGCCTGCCAGTGCCTCAGTGCAAAGGTCACATTGTCGAAAAATCCGCCTTGGTTCGTAATCGGGCAGAGAGGACGCCCAACTATGCTTATCATGTCGAGGTGGAATATAGGATAGTATTTGTCGTTGCTACTTGCGGGTCCCGAGCCAGAGCTTCGCGATCCATAGTTCATCGTGTATCGCAATTGAAGCATCCTTAGGGCTTCTGTGGCGTTGAATTCGGGCGCATTCGTCTTCGAGATGAACCTTTCCGCTATATTAAAGCCATCCTTCTACGTTAGTTGGAATCCGTGGATAAATAGATAGCGACTTTAGGTGTGCTGTTCGGGGCGGTAAAAAGATATACTTGCCTGTCATCTTCTTATCTCCAGTTAAGTGTTTTATCTTGAACTCGTCATTCGTAGAGCCCCACTCATCCTTCTTCTCAGAAGCCTCTTGACTGTCTAAGTCAAGATATGCCTCATCGGCGGCCTCCAGGCTAACATAATCATCAATATCATCAACACCTTCCATTTGATCACCAGCTTGGCTTTCTTGCTCAATGTCGACTATCCTTTCGCTTGGAGGAAAAACCTCCTGCACCTCGGGAGAATGGGTCATCATGGCCCTGAACATGAAAGTCTGGTCAACCGAAATACGTGGTGTAAGAGCAATGGTTTTTGGAGTGTATGTTGGAAAAGTGCCTATAAAATATCTCAGTGTTGCGAGAAAAGATGATGGCTGGAATGCGCGAAGGAACGCTCTATTATCACACAATTTTTATGATGTAATGTAACCCTATAAACTTCAGCCTCCATTTTCCTTTTTTCCTTTTAATAAATCATAAACCGAGGTTTAAGGATAAGTACAGAAGTATCGAGGGGCTGAGCAGAAAAAGAAAATAATCCTACCACATGAATCACCACACTAATTCTAGTCCAAACATAACCCTGCCAGAACGATAAGCAAATAATAACATTAATCACTCTACACCTACCAATAGTAATCCAGAAAAACGCGAAATAAACACGCTAGTAAAGTTGCTAATCAACAGGGAAAATATGAAAGATTCTTATTGAACAAATGTAATCCTATTGTCCTCATTAAAGCATTACCCAGTATACTAAAACGCATAAAACGGTTCTATTTACTACCTGCTTGTATTCCATTTGCCCAGGATGCTCGAAGCCTCCTCGATGTTGATGGCATTGTTGTGGGTGTCGGTGCTGATGTTGGCTCTGCTCCTCTCGCTTTTATTGCTTTTGTTTCTTTTGTTGCTTTTGTTGATTCTGTGGCCCCTACTGATAACCCCTTGTCAAGCTTACTCGAGTTTTGGCTTGACTTAGAGACTGGTCATGTGGCGGTGCCGATTCCTCCTCCATATGTCGGCCCTGACCTATTGACGCCGAGGGTAGCAGGCGTCGTGGAGGCTGGTTGTTGCTGCTGTCGTCATCAATCCCTGCGTTTTCGTTGGGAGCTAATATTGATGTGTGCGTATCATCATCCCCAGGTGGCCGGCTTTTACTCCTGCAGGTTCTGCTAGGTCCGGTCCTGCCTTCGGTCACATCAGCCGCCTCTGCGTTGACCGCATACTCACGTGGCGCTACGATAGGTCCACTGCTCGAGACCGTCGCTGTCGCTGCTGTTAGAGCTGTTGCATTCCACCCAAGCCCGTTTTGCTGAGAAAACCACTGGGATAATGCTGATTGAAATGAGGAAGAGCTTGTCTCCAAAAGCTGTGAAAACTCAGGTATACCCTTTAGAAAACTAGTAAGGTCTTGAGCATAGTCGGAAGCTATCTTAGACCGTGTTGTTTGGTGCTGGTCGATACGACAGACCTTGTTGTTGGATGAGGTCCACTCCAGTTTGAAGTCATCACCTTTATATTGGCGAACAATCCCCAATAGTCCTGCCCATATCTCATCAGCTAAAAAGCGTGTAGCGTACGTATTATTGTCGCCGTCAATATCCCAGCTCTGCTCTAAGTAGGCCTTCATCGCCGGCGCCCTGAAGGCCTTAATGTGAAGTCGGGTAAAATCGATTATCTCGTGCTGTAGGAGAGCCGAGGCGGTCTCAGACGGCGATCTAGGCGATTCAGGCGATTCTTCCAAGGGCAAGCTATATAGAAGATGCTTCTCTCTCGATCGCACAAATTGAGCCGAGCAATGTTGCAGGGCGGGGACCAAGTCCTTCCGTAATGCTGGCTTCTGATTGTCGCGTAGATTGGTCACGGAAGTGGGGCTTGGGTTCAGCCAAGATACAACATGCTTCATGACATCGCCTAAGATATTGCCTTGATTTGGTGATAATTCTAGGATCGTGTGAATGTCAAGAAACTGTAGTTTAGGAGTTTTCATGATGCGTTCATAAACATCCCAATACTCCTGGGCATTGAACTCGATGAGAAACTTTGATTGACGTTCGGAGGTTTTGTTGATGTGCTCTTTTTTCTTCCTCGGATAGAATAATTCTTGAATCTGCTTCTCTGTACGGTCTGCTGGCAGTGCCTTAGCCATTTCTTTCCAGTTATCACCAGACACCTTTTGTATTGTATCTGAGTGTAGCTGGTAAAGGGTCTGCAAAACGGTTCGAAAGGCAGAGAACCAGTACTAGAATTTAAACACAATTAGTAATAAATGCAGTAATGGAAAGAATTCAGCCTCAAACTTACGTCATCTATTCTTTTACTGATCATCCAGTACCAAGAAGAGATCTTAAAGGTATCTCTGCCAAGCCAGGTTTTACACCACTCAGTAGTCTTCTCCCTCCACCGCTTATTTCTCCATATGGTCGCAATTCGCTGAACATCACCACTCCACTGAAGAACTTGCGCAATCTCTTTTTTCAGAATATCGCACTTATCCTCGTGTAACAACTTTTCATTGATCATTGATGCAGCAACAATCTGGGTCCATATTTGGCCGTGATTATCCTCCATAACTGTGCCTTTTCGGTTGAAGCGGAGCTGAATATTTAAATCCATTGGTAGAGTATCTATATTCAAATTGCATTAGTATGCATGCATACAATAGATAAAAATACTTTATATTAATATAGAAATAGGGTGCAGTAAGTATCTAAAATAGACTTACTTTGGTCATAAAAACTGCATGTCCACCACATTTCTTCCTCATCAAACTCTGATTGCTGGCCGTACAACTGCAATGCCTGAACTCGGTGCTGGCCAGCCATTATCTCGACTTTTTTTCCATTATGAACAGAAAGCCAATCGTCAAAGTAGAACATTTCCCCTGAGCTAGCGACTGTCGCTTCTTGATGAACGTGTAGATGTCTCTTCATCAAGGATATATCTTCATGAGTTGTCAAGAGTAAGATGTGGTTCTCCCTTGTGGTCCGTTTAATACCTTCCTCTTTGAAGATGCTAAGGAGCCTCTGAACTTGCTTTGGATCCACTCGGCGATTCTCACTATCAATACTCCATTTAGGTGTAAGAGCATGGATTGGCATTCGTGCTGTGATAATACGATATGGCTCAGCTAGCTCCAGGGTAGATTCTGTATCACCAAGAGCGTTCCTAGCGGTCCTTTTGGAACGGCCAGACTGGTGATCTGGTTGGTGGTCCCCTGTTCGTTTTCTGGCGGTCATTCTGAGTTTTGTAGTACTCTTATATAATGTAATGGTTGTATGTACACTGGTTTGTCGAGAAATGGGATTAATATAAGAAAAGTTATGATGACACTTCGCAATGAACTTTATCCGCCATCAGGAGACAATTCCCAGTCCACCCAGTATGTATTATTTTACCAGGTATACCCAAGCAAGTGGGTCAGCCACAGAGTAGTATACAAAGCAAATATAAGACATGGTATTCATAGCATATAGAGCAAGTGTGATTAGGTTATGGAAATTGATTGGTAACAAACATGCGACGCGTCAGACTAGACTATATCTGGATATTCATAATAATGAGACGCGACGTGTTGTGATTACTTACGTGCGCCACGCGAATATCGAGGTCTTGGAGTAGAAACTGTAAAATCAAGACTTGTTCACTCCTTTTCCTGAGTTTTCTTTACTTTATTCTATTTTATACTTGCCTTAATAGTTCGACTGGCAATAGTAAGTAAATCAAAGGGTAAATATCTGCTCTTTTGTTTCTGGTATTACCACTTGCACTGTCATTGCGAGCCAACTCACAGCGGGCAGTACTAGGCTCTTTTTCTAGAGATCAAAGTAGTTATACAGCTAGGCAGATGGGATTTATTTGGTCTCTATTGTGGTTGTAGGTCTGATATTTTAGAAGGGGAGGGGGTGTAAGGATCTGTACTTCCCATTACGTCAATTAGCCCGTCAGGCCAAAAGATAAGTCAATAATCGCAATGCTTGCAATTACAGGTACGGATAACAGCTATTAAATAGGGTCTCGTGCGCCCGGTTGCACAGGTCGTAACAGGGGGTGTTATAGCCTTGAGGTATGTATTAAATCTTAAGTGCCTGGACCTTAGTAATAGTTTAAACCTAGGTTTAGAAATAGTTGGAGATTCAAGGTTATAAGATTGAGGGTAGTATTGTAAACCTAGGTTTAAAAATTAACTAGAAATTGGACTAGTATATCTTTCAAACCTAGGTTTAAAAGTCTGCCAGGAATGGAAACCTAGATAGATTATATTTCAAGCCTAGAATAAGTCGTTTTTCTAACCGTAACCCTACCTTGAATCTCTTGTTTACTCCCTACTATAAGTGCAATAAATAACTATATCTTCTATTCTAATAAGGAAGCATACTATATATTATTTTTTTTCTATATATTAAAAACAGTTATGGTTATAGTAGCTTATCTATAAGATATTCTTATATTCTTTATATATTATATTTAATTTAAGGTTATTCTTCTAATATTAGATAAGTTGGAGATTATGATTTCCTAGTTACTATTTGCTTTATATAAGTAAGAAGACTTTATCTTTATCCTATAAGAGTTCCCTAATTTATTAGGCCATTCTTTTAATATTAATTATCTATTTTCTATTTCTATTTTCATTATAAGTATAAGTATTCTACTATGCTGGTACTTTATTATTATATATATTTAGGATAGATATAAAAATTCCTATCTTCTTGGCTTATTCCAACTATTTATAGGGAAGGTAGGATTAGCTTTTTTATTAGATTAATTATACTTTTTAGATAGCTTTATTAATTTCTTATTATAAAGTAAGTTTTACCTTATATAACTTATAGTTTTTTATATATTACTTAATTATAATAATTAGTTTATATTTCTTAATAATAGTAAGAATAACTTTTCCTATAATATTCTCTTTTTCTTTTAGTACTAGGGTCTATTAAGTTTTTATAATATTAAGTTGTTTTTATCCTTCTAATATAGGTTTAAATTAATTTCCTATTTTTAAGGAATAATATTCAAAAGATTTATATCCTTTCTTTCTGTAGTTGAAGTAGGTAATCTTATTTTTATTATACCCCTAGATAGTGTTAAGTTCTATTGGTCCTAAATAAGTCTTATGTATAATACTTTATTACTTATTCTAGGTTTTTTTTTATTTAAGATATATAGATTTTTATTATTTTAAGTATATTTTTTATATTAATTAAATTATCTTTTATTAATTTTAATAGTACTTTTAATATACTTTAAAAGTTTCTTTAACTAGTTTTCTTTATAGATTTTATTCTTAATTTTACTCTTTAAGCCTTTATAATAAAGTTCTATTAATATATTATCATCTTAGACTATTTATATTATAATTCTTTTAAACTTAGTTAAATACTAGCTATAAGATTTTATTTATTTAAGTTTATATAACTAGTTTATAGCTTATTATTCTATATTAATTATATTAAAATTATCTTTAATAATAATTTTAAAATATTCTTAATCTCTAAAGATCTCTTAGATCTCTTTATTTTAATTGGTATTATCCTTATTTTTTAAATAGTCTCTTATAATAGATTTAAATTATATTCCTATATCCCCTTGGAGAAGGGTTTTAGTATATAATATCTAGGCTTTAGGGATTATAAATTATATTAGGAAGAAGTAAAAGTATCCTTTTATTTGGGTAAGGAAGGGGACTATATTAGTGGCTTTTCCTAGAAAAGGTTCTAGGACCGGGGGTCTTAGAATTTTACTAATATTTTTACCTTTATTTCCTTTAACTATAGTGGTTCTGGCTTTTTTTACTTTAAATTATACTTATATATCTGTAAGTTTTTTCTTAACCTACTGCAATTTTATAATTAATTTAATATTATTAAAAGGAGTAGTAGTAGTAAGGTTCTTTCTGGATATTATTATTACTTAATTATTAATATAAGTAACCAATTAAATAAGAGCTTTTAATATATAATAGTCTAGTTAATTTCTAATTTAATAAACTAATTAAAATAAAGGGTTTATTGTTAGTAGAATGGTTAGGTGTGTTATAGTGAAATAGAGCAATGGAAGTATTATATTAGGTAATAGTTAATTGCAATTAAGGTAATTAAGTTATATTAAAAGCTAGGTGATATTAACTATAAGGGCGGATTCTAACCCATCTATATACTTATTATTTAATAGGCACTCACTATATTGGTTCTATCTAATATATTAATAATCAAGGTGGTGATTACCCTATGATCACTAATGCTGTAAGTAATCGCTTGTGAGCACTTCCTTATTGATTGGTATGGGGCTATAGGGTAGGTGAGTATTGTTTCTGCCTTGTTTGACCGCCCAGGCGTGTCATGGGTCATAACACTAGATGCCATTAATGCATTTAATGATATAGATAGAAAGTGTATAGCAGCCTCTACCTCAAAATTCACCCCTACCCTATATAGGGCTATAAAATGGGCTTATAATAACCTCTCCTTACTAGTCCTAGGCTAAGGCCATTATCTAGTCTTAGCCCAAGGGGTTAGACAAGGTGACCCTCTTAGCCCCTTGCTATTTTCTCTAGCTATAAGACCTACCTTAAAGCTCCTTCTAGAAAAGCTTCCTTTAGCTACTCTAGTTACCTATTTGGATGATATATTTATCCTTAGTAAGGAAGAGGTAGAGAAAGCCTTAGAAATAGCTAAAAAGATCTTTAAAAATTCCCCTTTAAAGCTAAACCATCAGAAAAGTAAGGAAATAGCTATAATAACCCTAAGAAAGGAAGGCCTAGCTACCCTAGGAACTTTCATAGGACCCCTAGAAGCTAGAAAAAACTTTCTAAATAGGAAATCTCTCCTTCTTTAAAAAACAATCCAGGAGCTAAATGGCCTATCTAAGTAAAACGCCCTTCTCCTACTAAGAGGCAGTATTCATCTCCTTTTAAAGCACCTTCTAAAGCAGCTAGCCCCAGAGGGCCTAGAAAAACAATAGCAAGAAATCAACCTATCCATAGAGAAATCTATCCAAAAACTAGCCCAAAGGAAAAAACAAGACCCTTTACCTACCCTAAACCCCTATCTAATAGCTATCCCTACTAGAAGAGGAGGCCTAGGTATTCCTATTCACCAAGATATAGCAAAGGGCTTATACCAAGCAGCTAAGGAAGCCAGTTATCTTGTAACGGTCTGGTCAATTCCCAACTTGATGAACTAATCAGAATGAAGGGTTTATTGTTAGCAGGGTAGTTAGGTGTGTTATAGTAAATAGAGTAATAGAAGTATTATATTAGGTAATTATTAATTGTAATTAAGGTAATTAAATTATATTAAAAGCTAGTTAGTATTAGCTATAAGGGCGGATTCTAATCTATCTATATATTATTGCCTAGTAGGCGCTTATTGTGTTAGTTCTATCTAATGTATTAGTAATTAAGGTAGTAATTATAGGGTAATTATTAATATTATAAGTAATTATTTATAAATGCTTCCTTATTAATTAATATAAGGCTATAAGGTAGGTAAGTATTATTTTTATCTTATTTAACCGCCCAGGTGTATTATAGGTTATAATATAATATCCCCCTCTATTAATCTTGTTCTTAAGGCCTATTAGGTCAACCTTGTATATAAGTTTCTTATTCTTAACCTTTAAAAATTTTTCTAATTATGCCTTAAGGTCTAGGTACTTCCAGGCTATATCTTTATACTAACACTTAAGTCTAGCTTATTAATTTAATAGGTTTTAAAGTTATATTATATTCTTTTTATTCTTTTAAGGGTTTATAATATAAGATATTACTAGATTCTAGTAATTATTATAATAAATGTACCTATTATAGTAGAATATGTAATACTTTAGAGATATCTTTAGCTATATATATATGATTTTTGTAAATAATAAGTATAAGTAAGTGCTAATATTTATAGTAATCTAAATAAATTAGGAGTTTAATTATTTAAATATGGAGGAGAAGATAGCTAAGGAGAAGTTCCTTTATATCCAAGTAAAGGTACTTATAGCTTAAATTAAAGTTTAAAAATCTTTAAATTATTTATCTTACCTTTATTATTAAAAGTATTAGCTTAAAATAAAAGATATAAAAATAGTATATTAAGGTTTTTTTCTTTGGATAAATTAGAGGATGTAGATTAGGTAGAGTTAGAGGCTATTATTTAGGTATAATCTTTAGGGGTTATAGATATTATTAATTAGAATATTATTAATTTTAATAGTTTACTTAGTATTATATCTTTAGAAATGCTTCTAATATCTTTAAGTAATATATAAGATATTTTACTGGTTCTTAAGTTGTTTTTTTATAACCTTTTTATTTAATTTTAAATTTTCTATCTTTCTCTTTTCTCTATAATATCTTCTTAACTTTTTATTAGTTTTCTAGATTTTCTATTTATAATTTATATTTAGGTCCTATATTTACTTAGATGCTATTACTAGGTTCTAATAGTGAGATATAGAAGATAAAGTGAACCTTAATGTTATCTAGGAGGTTAAGTTTGTAGTTGTTTTTTGATATTTTTCTTTTAATTAGGTATAGCTTAATTTATATAAAATTGATTTTTTTGTTTTATTTTTTTGTTGTAAGATTTTTTGTTATTAGGTAGACTATATCTTCTTTTAAAAAGATTAGTCCTTTTAGCTTTTTAAGATTATAATATCTTTTTATAATATTATAAATAAATTTAAGTTTAATTTTTATTTCTTTATATAATTTTCTTAAATTATTTAATTTAATTATTACTTTTACTTAAATTATATCTTCTAAGAGAACTTAGTAAATATCTAATATAAAACCAAAATTAACTTTTAATAATATTATTTTAATATTATAATTATAGAATATATTATATACTAACTATATAATAGGTAATTTTTTTACTTAATTGGTTTACTTATAGTTAATATAGTATTGTAGATATTGCTTGATTTTCTAATTTTAGTATTCAGTTTATCCATTTGTTTAAGAGTAGAAGACTATACTTAGCTTATAATTTAACCTTATTAAGGATATTAGGCTTTGTCAAAACTTAAATATAAATAATTATTCTTTATTTAAAATGATTTTAATTGGTAGTCTATATATAATAACTATATTTTAAAAGAAAAAGTAAATAAATTATTCTTCTTTTATTACTTTATTATAAAGGAAATAATATACTGTTTTTATAAAGCAATTAATAATAATAAAAATATTATTATAATATACTCCTGTAATAAGGTCTACTAATAAGGGAAGGTTAGTAATAAAGTCTATTATAATTGAGTCCTATGGTTATTATATGATAGAGGATAGTTATAATAATCTATATAGTTTGTGTTTTAGTTTTTTAAAGTGTCGATATAGGCTATATTCTTTATATACTTATTCAACTTTCTTTTTCATCTTACTAAAGGAAAATATCTATTTAACTTATTTAAGGGTTTTATTAATACCTTTATGGCTATATAAGAGATGTTTATAAATATCCTTTATTAATTTCATTTAGTATTCCTCTAGCACTTATAGATAGTCTGTTTTTTCTTTTTCTAGAAGTACTAGATTGTATTCTTCGATTTTTCTTAATAATAGATTATCTTATTCCACTTATTATATTAGTATTTCTATAGTAATAACTTTGGTTATATATAGCAGTCCTCCTACCCTTATAATAATAATTATTTTTTTTATTTTTATTATTATTCCACTAATTAAGGCTTATTCTAGGCCTCTATTAATATTATAGATTAATAGTTTTTCTTATATTTTTAGTTTTTTTATATTATAATTAGATTAGTAGTTGATTATATTAGTGTAGTTATTTTTAATTCCTTTAATATAGATAATTTGGTAATTAAATTTGGATAGATATTCTATATATTATAGTTGTCTTCTGTTAAGTTTCTAAGTGGTTGTAAAGTAAGTAATATTTTTATAATTAATATATATTATAATTTTATAATTACTTTTTAAAAGGTATTATTAGAATTCTTTAAAAGTATTAATAATAATAAGGAATTCTTTATTATAGATAAGGTAATTTAGCTTAGGGCTATATAATTTATATAAGTAGAATATTATAGAATATAAGTTTCCTTATTTATCTTATTATCCAATCTAGGCCTCTAAGGCAAAGTCCAATGCATCGGTTTCTAACTCTATAGACTTATTAGGGTTAAATATTATAAGGATAAGTTCTTTTAAAATAGCATTTTTTATAGCTTTAAATAATTATTATGCTTTATTTTCCTATTAAAAGATAATTTCTTTCTTAATTAGTTCTATTATACTTAAGGCAATTTTACTAAATCCCTTAATAAATCTTTAGTAATAGTTAGTAAATCCAAGGAAGGCTTATACTTTCTTTATATTAGTAGATTTCTTCTAATCTTTTACTATAATGACTTTCTTTAGGTCTATATGAATTTTATTAAGGCTAATAATATATCCTAGAAATTCTACTTTTTAAATATAGAATTTACTTTTTTCTAGTTTAATTAAAAGTTTAGTATTTTAGAGGGCTTTTAAGACCTTATAAATATATTCTTTATATTCTTCTTTATTTTTAGAGAAAATAAGGATATTATCTAGGTAATAAATAATAAAGATATCTAAGTATTCTTATAATATATTAGTTATCATTTGCTAGAATGATACTAGTATATTTATAAGTTTAAAAGGTATAATTAGGTATTTAAATAGTTTAAACTTAATTTGGAAAGTAGTTTTCTATTTATATCCTTCTTTAATATAAATAAGATTATATACTTTTTTAAGATCTAATATAATAAAGATATTAACTTTATAAAGGTAATTCTTTATTTTATTAATTAGTAGTAGTGGAGTATAATCTTTAATAATAATATTATTAAGCTATTAATAATTTATAATAAGGTATAGCTTTTTATTTTTCTTAAATATAAATATAATAAGGTAATTAGTTTTAGAGTTTAAAATATAAATATATCTCTTTTTAAATATATCTTAGATATATTCCTTTAAGGTATTAAGCTTAATTTAGTTAAGATTATAAATAGGGTAAAATCAGGTGTTGGATCTGTCTTTGAGAATGATTTTATAATCTTACTAGCTAAACTTAAGTAGTCTAATATCTAGTTCTTTTATAAAAAGTTTTTTATAGATTTAGTACTATAGGGGTATATTATATAGTCTATCTATTTCTACTTTAGCCTTTATTTCTTTAAGGCTTTTATTAATTTATTAGAATTATATTTTAAAGTAAGTAATTATTTATTATCTTTATTTTTTTTAATTATTCTTATATTTATATTTTATTTCTTTAGGTAATAAAGATTCTTTTTACTTATATCTTCTACTTAATTAAAGCTAGGAGTTCAAGATCTTTTATTATATTTTATAAAAATATTACTAGTTATATTATACTTCTTAAATATTTATACCTAGCTAGTATACTAATAGATATTAGAGTTATATTAGTATAATTATAGATACCCTAAAACTAAATTATATTATCTAATATTAATAATATTAAAGATTATTTCTTAATTTTTTCTTTAATAAAGATTTTTAGATAATTAATCTTTTTATTTATAATACTATTATTATAATTAAAAGGGGTTCCTTTTATATTAATAATTTTATATAGGTTAACTTTTATTATCTATAGTAATTAAAATTAATTAATTATTTAAGGATTTATATAATTCTACTTAGCTCTATTATTTACTATAATATTATATTATTTCCTTTTAATTCTTACTTTTATTTCTAATTATTATTAGGGTTACTCTTTAGTTGTAGAGTATAGAGCTTTTTAAGGAGTTCTTTTGGTAATTTCAGGGATTATTGCCCTAGCTGCTCCTATTATTCTTTTATAGAGAGCTTTATTTATTTTTTAATTTTATTTAGTATTAGGCTATTACTTTATCTATTATATAGATATTATATTTAGGGTCTTGATATTTATTTTAGGGTAGCTTATTATAATTAAAGAACTTAGGCTTATCTAGTTCTAATATAGTAAACTAGTAATAGGGGTTTTTTCCTATTATTTTATATTAATTAAAGTATCTCCTATAAATATAGTAGATAATTATATCTTCTACTTTAATAAGGAAGTATATTATATATTATTTTTACTTTATATATTAAAGGTAATTATAGTTATAATAGCTTATTTATAAAATATTCTTATATTCTTTATATACTATATTTAGTTTAGGGTTATTCTCTTTATATTAGATAGATTGGGGGTTATGGTTTTCTAATTATTATTTACTTTATATAAGTAGGAAGACTTTATCTCTATTTTATAAGGGTTCCTTAACTTATTAGGTTATTCTTTTAATACTAATTATCTATTTCCTATTTCTATTTTTATTATAAGTATAAGTATCCTATTATATTAGTGCTTTATTAGTATATATATTTAAGATAGATATAAAGATTTTTATTTTCTTGGCTTGTTTTAATTATTTGTGGGGAAGGTAGGATTTGTTATGACCCATGACACGCCTAGGCGGTCTACGACGGCAGAACTAACACCTACCTACCCTATAGCCCCACACCAACCAATAAGGAAGCGCTCACTCGCGATCACCCATAATGTTGGTGATCACCCTGTGATCACCCATCCGATCACCAATACTTAGATAGAACCAACACAGTGAGCGCCTACTACGATAATAGTATATAGACAGGTTAGAATCCGCCCTTATGGCCGATACTAGCCAGCTTTCAATACAACTTGGTTACCTCAATTGCGATTGACTATTACCTAACGTAACACTTCCATTGCTCTATTTACCATAACGCGCCTAACCATCCTGCCAACAATAAACCCTTCGTTCTGATTGGTTCATCAAGTTGGGAATTGACCAGACCGTTACACGTTGAAAGCTCTTGTTCAGTTGGTTACCCGCGTCAACAATTGAGCAATAACAATGTCCGGAAAGAACCCCGCCGCCACTGCTCCTCCTAGCAACGCCGAGTTGACTACGGAACTGCAGCAGGTTAAGAAGAAACTCGCAGATGCACAAGCACAACTTAAAGCAGAAAAAGCCGGAACCACCACGGTTGAAGGAAACAAGGGTAAAGACATTGGTGAAATTCTGAGACCCCCGGTCCCAGAGCCCTTCCTAGGAAAGGCTGCCGATGTAGTCCCCTTCCTCACCCGAATGAAGGGATACTTCCGCTTTTTCCCAACGCGACTTGCAACCCCCGAAGCCCAGGTACTATACACCAAAACCCTCCTCCAAGGAGACGCAGGAGTATGGTTTGAACCCATCATGAGAGACTATCTGGAAAACGAGGACGACGCCGACCAAAATGAAGAGACCCGAGAGATCTTCAGAGACTGGGAACATTTCGAAACCGCTATTAAAGACAATTTCGGCACGATCGATATGGAACAACAAGCTGTAAACCAGTTATACGAACTTAAACAAACAAAATCCTGCAGCCAGTATTCGGCCGAGTTCAAAAGGATTGCAGCACGAACAGCCTGGGATGACGACGCACTAATGGAACTCTACTATAGAGGCCTGAAGGGCGAAGTCAAGGACGAAATCTATAAAGAAGACCGGCCAGAAAAACTCTCGGAGTATATCAAAAGTGCTGTCAAGATCGACGAAAGACAATTTAACCGACGCAAGGAACGCGCCCGAGATAACAAAAACCCATATATCCCGAATAAAGGAAAAACCCAGAATAAGCAACAAAGCACCGCACACGGGACTCATTCAGGGCCAATGGAACTCGGCGCCACCCAGGGGTATGACAAAAGTAAGATTACCTGCTTCAACTGCGGGAAAAAAGGACATAAATCCTTCGAATGCCGCTCCCCGAAAACAGGAAATCAGTTCAAACCCATACCAGAAGGACAGAAACAACTCAACACTATGAAAACTCAATGGACCCCGGTACCAGAAGGAAAAGAGGATACCACAGGAAAAGTTGTTCTTGCTGTCATTAAGAAACATGAACCAACCACCATAGTTAAGCAATGTACGGAAAACCATGAGTTGCGCAAGGTAAAACTCACTCCGCAACAAGAAATCGATGAAGCCATCCGAAAAGCATGGTCAACCCGACAAGAAGGCCAGTCCTGCCTTCCCCACGAATGGTTGGAACGAGCCAAGAAGATAGGAATCCCTGCATCCATCCTAGATGTGTATACCGACAAAGCACCAGCATGGTGGGATACCTGCACTTATGACGAAAATGGAAACAGGAAATGGACAACTAGTATTAAAAGAATGGCCCAACAAGTCAGGGAACCCTCGTGGGACGGAGACAAAGTCTTCCTACTTGCGCGAAGCGAATGGCAACCAGGAAACCGCGACCCCCGACCTATCCAACATAAGGAGGATGACCCTAGACTAAACACGGTACACGAAGAACATAAGAACATCTCATGGGTAAGCTGCTACGACCACGACTGCCTCCAACACATGGAACAAAAGCAGCATGCAGCATGCTTTCCCATTAGGGTAGAAGACGTGGTCATCCACCGCGCCTATGGGAGACACTTCGACCGACACGAAGTAACGGGAAGAAACCCCCACTACCAGTTCACTATGTTGGAACCAGGTGAGCCTGAGTTCCCCGATTGCAGCGAGCTGCCCTGGAATGAATGTCAAGACCCCAAATGCGATATCCACATGATAGATAAAGCAATGGCCTGGCACCGAACAAAACCAAAAAACGAGCGGAGCCCCCTGTAGAAGAGCAGCAGGAGCGGCTAGGGCAACGACCCCCGGAGTTACCGAAAGAACTCCCTAAAAAAGCTCTATACTCTACAACTAAAGAGCAACCCCGACGACGATTAGAAATAGAAGTAAGGATTAAAGGGAAGTGGTGTAACGCTATGGTGGATAGCGGA
This sequence comes from Calonectria ilicicola, assembly GCA_020809705.1. Classification (NCBI taxonomy): domain Eukaryota; kingdom Fungi; phylum Ascomycota; class Sordariomycetes; order Hypocreales; family Nectriaceae; genus Calonectria; species Calonectria ilicicola. Next base: position 6,766,273 of record CP085829.1, on the reverse strand, counting down.
GCTGAGCGAAACTACGTGAATCCTCGAGTAGTTAACGAACTTCAGCTACCATGGACAACGAAAGTCGACCCGTACGAAATCATCAATATAGAAGGAACACCCTTTGGATATAACAACGGTATTATAGACAAAAAGATTGATCACCTGAAAGTCTTCGTTGAAGGAAAGAACCAAGGAATAACCTTCGATATTGTTGATATCGGACAACACGACCTAGTTTTAGGGTACCCATGGTTATACCGATACAACCCTAATATCTGCTGGCGTACTGGCCAGGTGCAAATACCCGAGGAGTATGATGCAGCCAGCGATATTTCCATAAAACACGATGAGAGATCTCGAACTCCTAGCCCTGACCAAGCAGGAGACATGAGCGAAGGAGAATCTTCGCCACCCAAAGGAACAAAACATAAACACAAGAACGGTCAGAAAAGGCAAAGACAACGAACGATCGCCTGCCTTAGAACACAGTTCCAACAAATCGATAAAAGCCTCAAAGAAATGAAGGCTGAAGCAGAAACAGACAGACTGCACAATGTACCCCCACAGTACCGAATCTATGAAAAGCTCTTCGCAGAAGAACTAGACACTGGACTACCTGAGTTTAGCCAGTGGGATCACGAAATCGTCCTTAAAGACGGATCCAACACCCGATTTTACCCTATTTATAATCTCAACCAAATCGAGCTTGATACCCTGAAGGAATACATCCAAGATATGCTCAAAAAGGGATATATCCGTATTTCAAACTCCGAAGCTGGTTACCCTGTCATGTTTGTGCCTAAGAAAAACGGGAAGCTACGCCTCGTCGTGGACTACCGACAGCTCAACGATATCACCATTAAAGATCGCACTCCACTACCATTGATTAATGAAATGAAGGATCGCCTTCATGGAGCCAACATCTTTACTGCACTGGATCTTAAAGGAGCATACAATCTTATTCGCATTAAAGAAGGACATGAATGGAAAACCGCTTTCCGAACTAAGTTTGGACTGTTTGAATACCTAGTTATGCCTTTTGGACTCACAAATGCACCGGCATCATTTCAGCGAATGATAACCAATGTATTACGAGAACACTTAGATATCTTTGTTGTCTGCTACCTGGACGATATCCTCATCTTCTCCAAAAACGAGGAAGAACATGAAGAACACGTTCATAAGGTCTTAAAAGCCCTCCAAGACGCCAAACTCCTGGTTGAACCAGAAAAAGCAAGTTCCACACTCAAGAAGTAGAATTTCTAGGACACATTATCAGCCCTAACGAAATTCGCATGGACCCAAAGAAAGTTGCTGCAGTAAAAGATTGGAAGGAACCTACTAATGTGAAGGAAGTACAAGCCTTCCTCGGATTTGCTAACTATTACCGAAGATTCATTAAGGGATTTAGTAAAATCGCCTCAGGCATGACAGAACTAACTAAGAAAGGAATTACCTTTCGATGGGGAAATAAAGCACAACAATCATTCGAAGCCATAAAAAATGCTATTTTAGAAGAACCCATCCTTGCAATGTTCGACCCTGATAAGCCTATAGAGCTAGAAACCGATGCATCGGACTTCGCCCTAGGGGCCCAGATCGGACAACGAGATGAACAAGGAAACCTACATCCTATAGCATTCTACTCGCATAAGCTACATGGCCCTGAGCTAAACTACCCCATCTACGATAAAGAATTCCTTGCTATTGTCAACGCTTTCAAAGAATTCCGACAATACCTTTTAGGAAGCAACCACAAAATCACAGTATACACCGACCATAAAAACATTGCCTACTTCGCAACCACTCAAAAACTCAGTGGAAGGCAACTACGATATGCAGAATACCTATCCGAATTCGACTATCAAATCGTTCATGTTAAAGGAACTGAGAATGGCCGCGCCGATGCGATCAGCCGCCGACCTGACTACAACACAGAAAAACCAAAAACACAAGAAAAACTATTGATCTACAACACCAACGGAGGACTAGAACAAGCCCCAATCAGTGGAATGACAATAGAAACAAAGAAAATAATCGCCGCTATGAGAATAGGAGGATTGCCGCGTGCAACCAGAACCACTACTGCGGAAATACCCACACAACGAGTGGAACAGGGCAATCCACTACTAAGGAAAATCGAAGAATACAATCTAGCACTTCCAGAAGAAGAAAAAACGGACTACCTACAAGTGCCAGAAGAACACCAAATGGAGTTAATAAGGGACATTCACGAACACCCCTTGCATGGCCACAAAGGCATCAACAAAACCCTTGAACGAGTCAAACAGACATTTTCCTTTAGTAAGATGAAAAAGAAAGTTGAACAAGTATGTAAGGAATGCAGCCTATGTCGACACTCCAAAAACCAAGACACAAACCATACGGATTATTGCAACCATCCCCTGTCGCACAACGACCATGGGACTCAATCACAATGGACTTTATTACCAACCTCCCCTTGTCAGCAGACCCTGCTACAGGAGTATACTATGATAGTATTTTCGTTATTGTTGATCGCTTCACGAAAGCAGCATATTATCTCCCATATAATAAAGCAACAAAAGAAGAACAATTCGCCTACCTTTTCTTTCGACATATAGTCGCTATACACGGCCTACCAACCGAAATCATATCGGATAGAGGACAACCATTTGCATCTAAGTTTTGGCAAAGCCTGATGTCCTTAATGGGGTTAAACCACAAGCTAAGCACAGCTTTCCACCCCCAAACAGACGGACAAACCGAACGCCAAAACCAGGAAATTGAGCAATATCTACGATGCTACATTAACTACGAACAAACCGACTGGGTAGAAAAGTTACCTATCGCACAGCTAGCACATAACACATCCTACAATCACAGCATTAAGACAACACCAGCAAAAGCCAATTTTGGCTTCACACCAGATGCTTACCGAGCCCCCTTAGAAGGCACAATCCAAGCAAAAGCTATGATCAAGTCAGATGATCTAAGAAAATTACATGAAGAAATGAAGACAGAACTTGAGTTCGTCCGTAACATCATGAAGAGACATTACAACCTCAAAAGGCTGAAGGGACCAACCTTTTCGGAGGGAGACATGGTCTACCTAGCAACAAAAAATCTTGCAACAAAAAGACAAAACAAAAAAATCGACTTCACGCAGATTGGACCATACCCCATTAAAAGAAAAATATCAGAAAACAACTATGAACTCGACCTCCCAGACAACATTAAAGTGCACCCTATCTTCCACATTTCACTGCTAGAACCCGGTGACGGCATCCAAGTCAATACAGGACCCAGCTACAAACCACAAATAGAAAACCCAGAAGATCAGTGGGAAGTCGAAAAAATCCTACAAAGGAGAGAAGAAGACGGGAAATTTGAAATTAAATGGAAAGGCTATAAAGAAACAACATGGGAACCCGCGAAACATCTCACGCACTGCTCGAAGCTGCTGGAAGCGTTCCTGAGGACACAACGCCAAGCAAACCATCGAGGTCAACAGCGTTCCAATCGATAACATCCACTGCCCCTAAAGACTGCGCCTGAACAACGGCTTCCGACTCTACCCGATCCGCCTCTTCCAACTCATCCAAAGAAGAAAGCCCACGACGCACCATCTCCACACCCTTCGTCTTGAGTTGACGTTTCTGACGACGAAGACGGGATAAACGGTTCAAGGATTCCTGAACCTTGGCCTGAGCCGCAAGCGCCTCCGCTTGTACACGAAGGAACTCCTCCTCAGCGACCTCTTCCTCTATATCCAAACGATCGGACTCCCGATTTATCCGGTTTACTACCAAAGTCAGCAACCAACCACATTCACCACCATAAAATGACGCACACGCAGCCAAAGACGCCTCTGAAGCATCACAGGTCCTACCACGACGAGTGCACTCGCCGCAACGGTCACCAGAATCCGGCAACATCTTGCATCGCAAACCCTTAGAGGAACAGAATGAACACGGCATGATTTCAAAACCCGTTGAGTTAATAAGCTGAGCTCGGGCCTTGGCACGAAGACGCTGTTTGGAATCACCTGGACCACGAGGCATAATTAGAAAATATTTTGAAGGTTAAAAATGGGGAAACTCACACACAAGGTCGAACTAACGGGCCTTGAGGACAAGACCAACAGAGGGGGGACATCGTGTTATGACCCATGACACGCCTAGGCGGTCTACGACGGCAGAACTAACACCTACCTACCCTATAGCCCCACACCAACCAATAAGGAAGCGCTCACTCGCGATCACCCATAATGTTGGTGATCACCCTGTGATCACCCATCCGATCACCAATACTTAGATAGAACCAACACAGTGAGCGCCTACTACGATAATAGTATATAGACAGGTTAGAATCCGCCCTTATGGCCGATACTAGCCAGCTTTCAATACAACTTGGTTACCTCAATTGCGATTGACTATTACCTAACGTAACACTTCCATTGCTCTATTTACCATAACGCGCCTAACCATCCTGCCAACAATAAACCCTTCGTTCTGATTGGTTCATCAAGTTGGGAATTGACCAGACCGTTACACTTTTATTTAAGTAAAAAAGGGGATTATATTGGTGGCTTTTCCTAGAAAGGGTTCTAGGATTAGGGGTCTTAGAATTTTATTAATGTTTTTATTCTTATTTTCTTTAACTATAGTAGTTTTAGCTTTTTCTATCTTAAATTGTACTTGTATATCTACAAGTTTCTTCTTGACCTACTATAGTTCTATAGTTAATTTAGTATTATTAGGAGAAGTAATAATAGTAAAGTTCTTTCTAGATATTATTATTATTTAATTATTAATATAGGTAATTAATTAAATAAAAGCTTTTAATATATAATAATCTAATTAATTCCTAACTTAATAAATTAATTAAAATAAAAAGTTTATTATTAATAAAATAATTAAATATATTATAATAAAATAAAGTAATAGAAGTATTATATTAAGTAATAGTTAATTATAATTAAGGTAACTAAATTATATTAAAAGCTAATTAATTCTATTCCTTATAGTAAGATCTGATCTGTCTATATACTATTATATCTAAGGTTCTATTATTGTAAAGGTCAAACGAAGTCGGTTCAATAATATTTGCTATAATCTTCGGTAATATTGAATAGGGGCTATTCAACTTTACTCTTATTGGTTAGTTATGTAGGTCTAGGGTAGTCTTATTATGATTGGTTGGGGTTCTGCCTGTGGTCACCGCTTTTAGGTGTCCGGGTCATAACACTTAACTTTACTCTTTAGGCCTTTATAGTAAAGTTCTATTAGTATATTATTATCCTAGGCTATTTATGCTATAATTCTTTTAAACTTAGCCAAATATTAATTATAGGATTTTATTTATTTAAGTTTATATAATTAGTTTATAGCTTATTATTTTATATTAATTATATTAAAATTATCTTTAATAGTAATTTTAAAATGTTCTTAATCTTTAAAGATCTCTTAGATCTTTTTATTTTAATTAGTGTTATCCTTATTTTCTAGATAGTCTCTTATAATAGATTTAAATTATACTTTTATATTCCCTTGGAGGAAGGTTTTAATGTATAGTATTTAGGCTTCAAGGGTTATAAGTTATATTAGGAAAAAGTGGAAGTATCCCTTTATTTAGGTAAGGAAGGGGACTATATCGGTAGCCTTTTCTAAAAGGGCTCTAGGACCGAAGGTCTTAGAATTTTACTAATATCTTTACCCTTATTTCCTTTAACTGTAGTAGTTCTAGCTTTTTTTACTTTAAATTATATTTATATATTTATAAGTTTTTTCTTAATTTACTATAGTTCTATAATTAATTTAGTATTATTAGAAGAAGTAATAATAGTAAGGTTCTTTCTAAATATTATTATTATTTAATTATTAATATAAGTAATTAATTAAATAAGAGCTTTTAATATATAATAATTTAATTAATTCCTAATTTAATAAACTAATTAAAATAAAAGGTTTATTATTAATAAGGTAATTAAATATATTATAGTAAATAAAGTAATAAAAGTATTATATTAAATAATTATTAATTATAATTAAGGTAATCAAATTATATTAAAAGCTAGTTAGTATTAGCTATAAGGGTGGATTCTAATCTATTTATATACTATTGCCTAGTAGGCGCTTACTATGTTAGTTCTATCTAATATATTAATAATTAAGGTGGTGATCATAGGGTGATCACCAACGCTATAAGTGATCGCTTATGAGCACTTCCTTATTAGTTGGTGTAGGGCTATAGGGTAGGTGAGCATCATTTCTGCCTTATTTGACCGCCCAGGCGTGTCATGGGTCACAACATATCTAACAATTGAAAAGATCATCCCTTTCTTTTCTAAAGGCTCCTTAGAGGACCCCTTTTCAACCTAGCCTTATACAGCCCCACCCCCTACAGCCCAAGAAGTCCTAGAATTAGATACTTCTTATAAAGTGGAACAGCTAGAGAAAACCCTAGCCCCCAGCTATAAGAAAACCCGCCTAGAGAACGCTAGCTATCTAAGCAGAAAGTGGCTTTAGGTCTTACTTACTTAAAAAACCTATATTTTAGCAGACCAAGAAGTTACTGAATGCCTTAGAAATAGGCTACTATTGCCCTCTAAGACCCCTAGAAGCCTCTATAACCACTGTGGAGAAACAGCAGATATAAATCATGAAGATATTTGCAAGGCAGCCACTAAAAGGTGGATCCAACGCTATAATCAGATCAATTAGGCCTTTAAGAAAGCCCTAGAAAGTAACCCTACCCTAGAGGTTGAAATAGAGCCTCTTATTAACCATAGCCTTAACCTAAAGGCAGACTTCTCTATTCTTAAGGGCTCTAACCGCTATTACTATGACCTACAAATAGTAGCTATTAATAGCCAAGAAAAGGAAGCCCAGGAAATCCTAGCTACTGCAGCTAAGGATAAATTAAGGAAATACAAAGCCTTAGACCCCTTCTTCCAACCCTTAATCTTCTCTGCTGGAGGCTTAATGGAGCTAGAAACAGCTAAAAGCTATAGAAAGCTTCAGGAAGTAATAGGGAAAATAGCAGCTAGCCAGCTTGATATCTCTATTAGCCTTACACTTAGTAAGTTTAGAGCCCAGGCAGCTAGCTCTATAGCTATTAGCCCTACTAAAAACCCGATTCTTATTCCTAAAGGGCTAAGGGCCAGCCTTTTCAACCAAAACTAACCTCTATTTCACTCTCTATTTTGCTCTCTATTTTACTCTCTATTTTACTCTTTATTTTACTCTCCTATTTACCCTCTCTTTATTCTCTCTTTTACTCTCTATTTTACTCTCTATTTTACTCTCTATTTTACTCTTTACTCTACCCTCTAATACCTATTTTCCTATTTTCCTATTTTCCTATTTTTCTATTTTCCTATTTTCCTATTTTCCTATTTTTCTATCCTTCTATTTTTCTATCTTTCTATTTTCCCATTTTCCTATCTAAGAACTCTTACCTTAATACTCCCCTATAAGACCTAAAAACCTAGAAATATCTTTCCTATTAAAAAGCAACCAAGCACTATTAGCTATAGATAGTTAAATATACCTAACCCTTAAACCCTAAGATCTTGCACCTCAGTCAAGGCTTCTTGCCCGAGATATGGATGTGCTAGTAATACTGAAGGAGTGGACAACAATATAATCAGTACCCAGAAACTACCCATTCACAATAGATCAGGACCCGCCTGTCCTAACAGGGAATGGCCCGAGAGGCTGTCCCGACCAGGTGAATCTATTCCGATCTATTAGGAATGCCATTAGGCGTCAGGAACAGTGTTTTATCTAGTATATAAGACTATTAAGGGTTGCTGCTATCTAGGACACAACCCAGCTCCTAATACAACTTGGTTACCCTCAATTGATCTATTTGACCGATTGACCTATTACCACCCGTAACACTCTTACTTTGTTGCTTGGTCCGGCGTGCCTGATCCTGCCTGCTAACACGATGCTAACACGACCCATTACACCATTACAAAGGCTTACTTTAAGTCACAGTAAACAATTAAGTAAACAGTAAGTGCTACTCTTAACAACGATCGTAGCTAACAGCTAACCAGCTAACTAATTGCCTCTAAAAGCTTCCATGTTCGCACGGACACTAATAGATAACATTACTAAAACATCTAATAACCAAGCTCACTAACAAACTATTTAAGTACCTTTGTCTGAGAACTAGTTTCGCTAGGTTCATGATCCTCAGCATTAGAAAAAACAATCTGGGTCTCAACCTTCTTATGTATACCATCCCACTGAGTGTTCCCCTGATTGGCACTTTCAGTTGAATTGTCATTAAGGCGGACATGCCCTGTGCGGTTGGTCGTGATCAGAGTGGCCATCCTGATGTTTGTTATTTCATCGTGAGTCTTGTGTCCGTATCGGCCCGCCTGCCCCCTTCCGCTGTCATTGTCCCTTGAATTTTTAACGATGTGTCCCAGGAGCGAGGCTACGTTCATTTCAATGTAGAGCTTGAGGAGGTAGGTGAGTTGATGGAATTGGACGTAGCTGCTTGAATGTTAGCTCCATCCCGGTAGGATCCGAGCAAGGTTACTTACACAACACGGCTCTGAAGAAAAGTGGCCCCCATCAAGACGCAGTCTAGCGTCACGGAGACGAAAACCATAGCAACATTGAAACGGAAGAGTTGGGTGTACTTTGTCAACCCGTAAGCGAGCAGTCTCGAGCGAACAAGGTAGATGAAGTAGAGGTTGAGACCGAGATCGACGATCAAGAAAATGCCCTTTTCGGTACGATCCCAGACAATGTTAATTTCCTCGTACACATGAGAGATCTGTAGCCGGGCCGGTACCCAGATACAGAAGCCACTTAGGTTGATAAGGCTCACTATGAGGGCAACTCCCCATTTGACTCTGTTGATGATTAACTTGTTGGCCAACAAGAGCGATATCCGGTTGATGATAATCTGCAAGATGAACTGAATCTGCATACTCCAGAAGACGACTGCGGGGGGAAAAGAAGTATGTTAGATATTGTTTTATCGCACATGAGGCCTGTTGTCGAATGACTTACTGATGAAGAAAAAGACCCAGAAGCTGAATAGCAGAAACTCAGATCAGCATGAAATCCCATAAAGGAGTCCTGTCCCTCTGGGTTGGGTTGGCAAGAAAAAATGGCACTCCAAAACCTAGGACACATACTTAGAAGCTCTTGGATTCATTTCTACGTTGTCTGATCGCCTCATTTTGTCCATTTAGTGTGGTTTTCGCTGTGTGGTGTGCCATTTATTCTGAACCCCCCCGGTTCGTTGGGAAGAGAAGACTAACCTTGGCTCGACGATACCTTTGAGCCAAACGTAGGTGACGATGCCCATGCAGTTGCATCCAATCCATTCAAGCCAGCACATGATAATATACGCGCTGAAGAGTCTCCCTCTCTTGTATGCAGCATAGGTCTGTCCCGCGGCCTTGGAGGCGGTGAAGATGGCTGAGCCCAAGCTGAAGCCGAAGATGATGCTTGCGATGTTCATCTCAGTCGACCCCGGGACTTCATTCTCGTACCACGGAGGAATAAGGAAGCCAGCCATGCCGTCTGTGCAGTGTCGAGCGAGGATTGAAAAGAGGGTGCTGTGATCGCTTTTCTGGGCTGTCGAGACTGAGATGCTGCCTGGGACGAAGATAGAGTAAGCCGTTGAAGAGCAAACTTGCTTATGTATTAAGACCGTGGCAGGGAACCCCCCTGATCAGCAAGTTAACTCACTTAGCTTGGTTGGTGATCAAGGTGAATGAATAGCGTAGGACTGACTAGCTAGGGAAATGGGGAAGAGCCGTTCTGCTAACAAAGCATAGTTTCAGTCATACTTTTTTAACAGTAAGAACTAGGCTATATGGCTGACTGTAAAGCTAATTGCTTCCATACTTGAAACATATTAGGTACTACAAGTCGTTAACAAGGAAATGGGCCGATATCTGGGGCCCCACTTGCTATGACAGGTTCGAGGCTCTGGAGGAATGCATGATCGCCCAACTATGCTGGTCGCGAGATAGACGGTTGGCTTGTGGAAGATACCAGATTGATTTTGCTGCCTGATAGCATGTGCTCAGACTCAGGGCCAAAACGTCAGCGGCGCGCTGCGGGCTGGCGATCATTATGACTGGGAGTTCATGCCTCTGGATAATTCCCCAACGGAATCAAGGAACAGTGATCGATGCGTTTATGCGGCAACTTCCGATTGAGCATGATGTCGCTTAGGATTTAAGGTTTCTTAGACGCGGCTGCAGTAACTTGCTGAAGCCGTAAATAAAACCCTTGCCTTCGCTTGTCTTGGTGTGCCAAGTGCCGGTATTAGTCGGATGATCAGCCTCCATGAAATTCGCCCTAGTTATCCTCACCGCCTATCATAAGACTAGGGCGAGTTAGAGTGGCCTGATTTCCGTTAGGTCAAAGAGGCCCTAGTCGCGTGGTGGCGTCTGCCTTTAGCGCATTCATCAAGTTGCGAAGATGTTTGGAAAACCGAGGGATTGATACGAAGATGAGGCGACAACAAAAGGGGAAATCATAGAAGCAAGGAGGGTGGCAAGGTATACATATCTAGCATCCACTCTCTTCAGCGGCTTAAAGAATGGACTCCAACATGACTTCTAGAATCCAAACCGTCCCACCATAACTGAGATATCTACATGACTACGAGAGTTTGCTAGGGTCGGGGTACGTGACCGAGTGTTTCGGTTCATGCCGCAGATAGGTAAGATCGACGCGGTATCATTCATCGATTTCCCGAAGGTTTTTAAAATAAGTGGCTTGTAAAGTGGCGCACAGTTCATTAAGGGAGGCTTTAACTTGCGGGGGAGGCTAGGGAGAAAATGGGGACGTGCTGGACTCCACGGAGCCATAGCACCGTTGTCTTTGTGGGGGATCGCCGTTTAGTTAGTTCGCATATCCAACTTCGTTTCAGCCCTAGTATTGTGGACTTCTCCGCGTGTTAAACTATGTCGACAGGGACAAGGGCCAAGAACTAACAAAAGATTAGCAGGCCATGATGGAAGAAAAGGAGGGTACTCTCCCATAGATCGCTTATAGACTAAGTTCGGGCCTCAGCGGCAGACGAAGCTCTAGATTGCCAGGGTGGATGTCAAAGCGACATAGGTCATTCGCTGAGTGGAAATCGGGTGCCCAGAACGCCTGATGCCGGAAGAGAATACCTAGGACGAGGACGTGGGGCTGAGGAGTGGGGACGGATCGTGGATTGTCCCCGGCACTGTAAACTCTTTCTTACACAATGTGAGCATGTTTAGCCAGTACTTGTCACATCAAAATCAGCGTGTCTCAAACTTTTGAAAGGTTTCAATAGAAAGACTGCGTTCCATCTACATCCAAAGTGTACCCATACTGGCGATGAAGCATGCGTAATCCGTCCATTAATTGATCTTTCCAATTATTCCTTGGAATTTAATCACACTTTATGTGTTAATGATAATAAATTAATTAGTCAAAATAAGTAAAGCAATCTGTGTTAACAAGCCGAGCCACCATCGATGCTATAGCAAGAACCAGTAATATAGCTGCTACCGTCGCCCAATAGAAAAGCCACCAATTTTGCAATCTCGTCCGGTTCTCCGGCACGACCCAGTGCTACCATAGGAGCATCAAAACCAGCTCCCGATGTATCGCTAACAGCTCGTAATAGTGGAGTATTAATAGCGCCACTATATTGTATGAGTAACCCTTAGGCCGTGCAATAGAAATTCACAAACTTACGGACATATGGCATTGACACGTACGAACCTATGCCCGACCTCTTTGGCTGCGGTCTTTGTGAGTCCAATGACAGCATGTTTACTTGAAACATAGGCTGCAGCGTTTGCAAATCCCATCAGACTCGCTATAGATGCTGCATTGACAATTGAGCCATTATCCTTGACGGCAGGAATCTGCTCCCGCAGGCAGTTCAAGACACCCTTTAAATTGACATCCATCACAAAATCCCAGTCGGCGTCATCAACGTCAGAAATAGGGGACTTGTAAGTCTGCTTAGAGTTGACGCCCGCTAGATTCGCTGCCCCGTTAAGCTGTCCAAACACAGAGACAGTTTCAGTAATCCAAGATCACACAGAGTGACGGTCTCGAACATCGACGGTTTTCGCGTAAATGTTTTCAGTCCCATATGTTTTACTGAGAGCTTCCACTGATGAAGCCAGTTGACTTGCATTGATGTCTGCGAGAGAAACTCGTGCACCCAACGATGCCAACTGCTTTGCTGTTGCAAAACCAATACCGGATGCTGCGCCAGTGACCGCGATTACCTTTTTAGCGAGGCTGTTCATGATGGCAAAACAAGTAGACGATATAATCAATGATATTAAAAGTGGTTCTCTGTTCAAGAATAATGAGTCCCCAATGAGGTCGATCGTAGTGCCAATTTATAATGTGACCATGGTTGTGTCGATATTCATTCATTCGTTTGTAGATTACTAATTCCGCAACTCCGCAGCTTTGTATGTTAGAATTACGTGACCGCTTGCCTTTGAACTCTATTTGGGCTCACATCTAACCCCGGAATCCTATGGGCATGGAATTTTTATTTCTCAATCCAGGATGAGCTTTACTAATCGCTAATGGACTTAAGAAATTGAATCCCGATACCTCCAATTGGCTATGAGATATATATTAGGTAGATTTTGTTTCTTTTTCTGTCTTTGTCATCTTCTCACTTTATTACTACTCCTCATCACACAAAAGCTGCAGCAGGATTTAGGTCACAGTAAGTCACCCACTCGGAATTATAAGAATTTTCTGACATCTAGTTGATCTCTAAAACATCCGATCATGAGCTTATTAGAAACTCTATTGCTCTTGGTGCAGTTGCATATGATACCAAGGACTGGTCGCTACTCGAGAAATGCTTCACAAAGGACTGTATGTATAATGGACTACCCAGAGCCACTGAAGTTGACAGAAGGCCTCGAAAGCTGCACTGAAATGCTCCGAAAGGCTGTTGGACATCTCCAATCACAGCATTCATTGACAACTCAGATCATTGAACTCACGGATGATAATGCTGCAACTGCAATGACTTATAATAGGTGCATTCATTTTATTGATTACAAGAAGTTTTTTGTGGAAGGAAGATACCACGATGAATTAGTTAAGACTGGACTTCCTGGGGCAGAGACATGGAAAATAAGCAAGAGAAAAGTGGTCATTATGGGAGTACCTCGAGGAGATTGGGATGTATTTTTTTAGACAAGACCCAAATTGTTACATTCCAGTAGCCCATCTAGACAAGAATCGATTTTAAAGGTTGCCCTCTTAGTTACCGACCTTGGTTTCAAAAACGACTAAATTAAAATGGCAAAGATATTATGTTGTGCATAAACTCAATTTTAATCTTTGTGCTTAATAAAACCTCAGTACCTCAGCAAGTATAGAACTGCCAGGAACTTGGCAAGGTGATATAGATCATGAAAGTTCTCAAGATTGTCATAGAACAGGCATTTCTTCATAACTTCATTTCTCTTATCACAGCTGTGATAGCATGACCGGCTAGGAGGTATGCTTAAGGAACCTTTCCAATTCAATTTGAAATCCGGACATAAGACATATTTCAATACCGCTAACGCCGTTAGGGAAAGACTACATCTGTAAGGCTGTCCGCAACTCCGCGAAGCGATTGCAAAATGCGGAGCTTGGCGCTTGCCAAAACTTTAAATCGACTTAATATCCACTGTTATCAGATATGCAGACATGGTGCTCTCTCAGGCTTTTCGCCCGCAAAGTCCGGAGCTGTCACTACACAAACTATAAAACAAAGGATTTTCGCCTAATAACCTAATTTCAATCTTTTAGTACTTACCAATAATATTCATTAGCAAAAAAACGAGCATTAGTTGCAACATGTCAATCGAATTACCTCCTGTCCCAGATGAAGAATTCATCATATTTGGAATCGTAAGTAGAATCTAACCAATGTCAATTGAATTATTCAACTTACGCTCTCAGGTCTATGCGAAGCCTGAATATGTTGAAGAAGTTGAAAATTACATGCAGCGGCTCAATATTCTCTCAGAATCGGAACCCGGTGTTCTAGACCTTGTAGTTTGCCGCACTCCAGAGGAACCGACAGTCTACTACGTGTATGAACGATACACGGGCCGTGATGCTTTTGAACAACATACAAATTCATCAGAATTTCAAGCGTTTTCTGCATCTAATATGTTTGCAAAGCCGCCCTCTATCAAGGTTGTGACCCAATTTCTTCCGATGAAGAAATGACAGCGAGATATGTCATTCTATGATAGCTCTGAGTTCTAATGGCGGAACAGAACTTTTTTTAGGCAAGGCTTAAGAGAATTAGAATTAGGGGCCGCCATGAAGCTGGCCATGTGCCTAGAATATATAAGCGTAGATACAGAGTATTGAAGCTACTTGACGGCAAATGAACAAGTTATTAGCAGTCGAGCATAACGGGTCATGGACATCAGAGTGTTGGTATTATCTCAATGAATACCGGCACATCATATGAAATACCTTCTCACATAACACAATTTATTTCGGGATATGTTAAGGAGAAAATGAATGCCGCTAGGCTATTTTGATAAATGATCGTTCTTGTCAATGTCAGCTGCTATCAAAAACTCGGTAGTTGATTTTTATGTCATCTTTCAGTTCCCAGGTGCTCATAAGAATCATAAAGTTTCAACTTATTCAAGGTATTGGTGCTTTGGACGAACCTATTGCATTGATTGAATACTACACTTGCACCTAGTTGTATCTGCCGCCGTTGTGGCCCCGGAGCTCCCTCTTGGTTGAGCCCACGATTTACCAAAATAAAACCACACTTGCATTGTAAATATCCCCACTTAGCTATTAAATCAAGCTTAATTTACTTTCTATCTATTTTCACTACTTCTCGCTCAGCAAATTCCCTCCATGTCCATGGGTAGTTAAATTCGGCCTCAAAACCAGCATTTTTCTTAAGCTTTATTCGCATAACAACACCCATTGCCCCCTCTTCATCTTGACGGTGCTTCTCTAAACCCCATTCCGCATCCGTTTCGTTTGTGCGGAAGCGACATTGCCCAAAGTCAATCATCACAAGGCGATATCCTCGGTCATTTCTTTCATCCTGACAAACAATCATATTCTCTGGTCTTACATCCCCATTTATAACCTTGCTACGGTGCAAAACATCTCCAACAATATTTGCTGCTCGGTTGACCAAGTAGTTCCAATCACAGCGGGGCGTGTGTTGGTCAATCTCTGAGGCGTTAAATCCATCAAGAAACTCAATCAGAATGCCAGGAATTTGAACAAGTCCTGTCCAGTCACCAAGTGACTCATTTGAGGCGGTGTGAAAAACAACACTGGAATAAAACATCGGAATGAGAGTGCCTTGATGCTTCTGCAGTTCCTTGTATGCTCTCATTTCATTCTTGAAATCATCATTCAGTATGTCCCAAAGATGCACCTCCTTCTCTGCATCACTGCAAGACTCATCGAACTCGGTATCTTTATCACGGGCCCGATCCAGAAAGCTATTTGCTTTTCCAGTCAATGCTGCGTCATGGAGGTCCCTCTCAAGCTCGATCGTCCATTTTGGAGCATCCCATTGCTCCCGAAGATTATCGGAAAATCTTCGATCATAGAGTTTGAGAAATGCTCTTTCAGGTAGTGAAACACTGTAGTTGGCTTCCAAGATGTCAACCACCATTGCTACTGATAGTGTGAATGGAGTAATAAGTTTGCGGATTTGAACTTTGATGCGGTATTTCCGAGATTCAAAGTCAACTGAAAGATTCAATATCTTATTCTCCTCATACCGAGCCATTGCGTGTAAATTGGGGTTGATGTTCGTGTTTCATGAGGATGACGAAATAAAAGAGATGTTCAAGATGCGACTTGAAATCCTAAAATCTTAATCCGGAAAAAGAATAATCCGGGCATCATCAGGCAAGGCATACTTGTTCTTTCTAGCATATCTCACTAGTTGAAAAGCACTGTGAGAGTGAGCGAATCAAGTTCGGTGAACTACCGTATTGAACATGTGACCTGCTTCATCACACGCTGGAATCAACATGTTTCGGGGAATCCGTGTTATTTAGAGGCTCATGGCATAAGCCGAGGAGTGTGAGTACAATGGACACACTAACATAATCAAGGTAACCAACAATCCGCCATCCATCAATCATCAGTTCATAATAACCAAAATGGCCAAGTATCACACCAACAAGTGGAATTCATTTCAGACAATGCATAGTGTAGACATTGGGGACTGCCACATCTTAGAGCCAACACAACTAACCTGGCTAAACCAACAATCAGTCATTTGCCAATCATCATTTCACAATAGCCGAAACTTCTAAGTAAAGGGTGATAGGGCTTCCTTCATTCTTGGGCGGCAGCGATTTTAAAATATCACAGGACACAAGACAAGAGCCCCTAATAGCTTACGGCCTCTCTAATCCTAACACATTTTGGGTCCAGGACATTAACAAATTGCATCTACTATATATGAGACCAATTTGCTCTCATTAACAAAAGAGTCATATCAGATTAGAAACACAACATCAACTCAGCTTCGTTTACCCACATCATCCTAGACTTTTATTTCGATTCATCACAAATATTCATCACGGTGATATGTCTTTCACATTCTCTGCATAGCATAATTACGTCGCTGATATCCTTTTCCAGGCCAAAGCTCTCAAGAAATACGTTGCAGCAATCCCGAGCAGCCGAGCTTTTACTTTGATCCGGTCGGCCACTGGGGGTGCAATGTTCATCTGCTATATCATCTGAACAAACCTCCCAGCTCGGTTCGCAGCTATGCATGATCGTACTATCGGAAATACCGTGGTGGCATTTCTTTTTATATTCTACTTCTTCTATGAGATTGCCTAGGCTCTCTTGATCATCACTTACCCCATCGAAATTTTCCCATATTCGCTGAGAGTTCTTGGTAGCTGTCAATAACCTAATAGATAAACTTTTATTATCTTTGGAGAGTTTAGAGAGCGCTTGATCTGAGTAGGACTCCAAAAACCAAGCTTTGAGTTTCAAGTTGATTGAGTTTCTGGCCAATTGAATGCACCAATTTAGTTGGTTAAATTCTGTGCTTAGACTACATATAATCACCTAGCTGCCAGCTAACTTTGGTTTCGGTTTTTCAGGCTATTTTTTCACTTTTCTTGATGAACAAATTCACTTCACGTTCATGGTGGTTAGTTTCAGGTGCGAAACCACCATTTCCACTGTGTTTTAGTTACATTATAGCATGAATTACTCTTTTTATCTCGACAGTGCTTTATTTTATACTTAACACGTTGTTTTTCTCAGAGAGTAGTGCAAATAAATTTCAGCCTTAATGGCTCTAATATTTTTAATGAATTAGAGTATTCAGCATTCTAGTCTCTACAAGTGTAAGTACCATCCAACATGCTCCCAACCTCGTCCAACTTCTTTTGCCAAGTGTCAGATTCGATCTTCTTTTCTTTGAGTTTATCCTCATTGGGTCCTTCAGAATCCACCAACACATTCGCTCCAAGACTCATCTCTCCTTCGTACAAGGGAGTGCCCATATTTTCAAGTAAACCAGGTCCCTTCGCATCGGCGTCCTTGAGATCTTTCCAGATCTCAATTTTGAAAGATTCCCCCTGGCGAAAGAAAAAATTCTCTGCAAGGTCTTTGTTATGCTCGGCGAAAGGTTGCATAGAAGCCTCGGGAATCTCGGACAAGCCAAGAATCAATCCCTTCGGAAGAAGCCTAGTGACATCTGGAGGGAGACTAGTAGCAAATTTCACATTGCTGGCAGCGAGGGTGATGTTGGGTGACTTGACAAGCATGTGGGAAATATGTACTTCCTTCTCTGAGCCGTAAAGGTAGAAGGGCATGAATTTGTCCGGATACTCGGGATCACGATGGATCGAATTGAGTGGCCGGCTCTTGATCATTGAATTGAGAGTGATTGTTCCTTCTTGCCCCTCATATTTCCTATAGATTTTCAGTATAATTGTCTAAGCAGCCTGTCAGTAAAAGTACTTACTTCAACCCCTTTTCGTACATAATAACCGTCATTTCGATCCCACCTCGAGCAGATTCGATTTCGTTTACGACATCTTTGATGTATCGTTTCTCATTTGTCTCTATCATGACAATGCTATCAGCGCTCTCAGCTAGTCTCTTCCTATAGAACGTTTGCAATGTTTTGTCAAGAGTTGCTGAAAGTATAACCTGCTGTCGTCTTGTAACAGTGTGAAAAGAAGCCCCAAATACTAAAAACACTTGCGGAGCGTCTGGTGAACCCTGTACGTGAAAATGAAGCTTCTTTTCACCAGATTTGTTTCTCTTCCGAACAATATCAACTTCTTCTTTGATGACCTTCTCCAGATCGGCCATAAGCTTAGAAATAAAGCCCTTGCGAGTTGGGAATGGGCTCATGACGACATTTCGAATAACGAAAAGGCTCTGGTCACATTGCTCGACCCCCATTCTCTCCATAAAATTCTTGGCACATTTGCCATAGTCTTCAGGTAAGAACTGAGTCGATGTCAAGAAGATAGGGATGGTGGTGGGATCAGTGTTCGCAGAGGTAATAGACAATCGGTCTACGACTCTCTTCATGAGATAGTTCGCTTCCTCCAAGTCGGTGTTGATGTTCCCTTCTTTGTCCTTCCAATTGAGTGCAAAGCAGTTTATGTTAGTGTCAGATCCAAGGTCGCGGATGATTTTCATGGCGTCTTCTGAGGCAAAGATCTCCGAATCTTCCTTTCCAATGATAAGATCCTTAATTTTCTTTCTTTGGTTCTCTACTGGGGTGGACAAAAATCTCCTGGCGCCTCCATTCTCAGCTGGAAGCATGTTGAATGGGACGCAGATGAAGTCGTCGTTGATCATGGTTGCATAGTGCGCCGACAGCTGGACCCTGTCAGTGCGAACAGTATTTAGTATAATAGATTTTCAAACTTACCCTAGCACTCGTAAAAGTCGCCTCGCCAAGCAACTTGCCGTAGCCTTGATGGTTCAAGCCAATGGTTTGGTTGGAGAACCAAGCCGACATGGCCGAGGCACCAGGTTTACTAGGGTTAAATATTGATTAGCTGATGTCTCACAAAATAAATTGTGCCAAGGTGAGTGATTTTACCTGCCCTCAACTCCGTAAACGCCAATATTTTCAGCAGACCCTTGAGAAAGATAAGGCCCCGACCATGTGACCAGGTGCCTCATTCTTCCGTCTCGGTATACCAGGCTTCCAGCGGGATACGGAATGTAACCAGCTTTGTGGGGATCAACAGTAATCGAGTCGGCATCAGCCATGGCCTTGATGTCCTCGACAGTCTTGGGGTCCAAGTACCACTCCGGCTCGGGCTTGGTGGAACTATAACCCTCAACGCTGTAGCGTCTTTCGGGGTTCACCATTGTAGCAAAGTAGCCTCCCCAAGCAGCATCAGCATGAACGAGGAATGATAGACCATACTCCTCCTGGAATTTCTTTCGCAGACGCAGTATCTCAGTCAGTCTGTCAACCGCACCCTCTTCGGTCGACCCAATAATGGCAACTACCGCAAAGACGGCTGTCTTGGTTTTGACACATTCGTGCAGATGATCTTCCAATACCTTGATGTCGATTTGAGCGCTATTGTTGACATCAACACCAACAACATTTCCCGAGCCGAGGCCAGCAATCGCTACAAATCATCTATGTCAGCTTAAAACTTTGTATCACCACGGAGTGTATTACTTACCGACTCCTTTTGGCCAGGAATAATGGCGTGTCTTGCTCACGAAATATTTGATCGGATTTACGATATCGAACTCCTTTTGTAATACCTCGCGACCAATGGTCTGAATGTTGTACTCATTGAGAGCGCTCTCCAGGAATTTACTTGTGATACCAAATTTCTTGTTCAGCTCATCTGGCAGATCAAGGATGACATCAGAACGCAAATTTAGGAGATCCCACCCTGTGAGTTCCTTGAACAGCGTCTTAGATGAGTGTTGGCAGGATGGTGCATAGAACTTCTCGGCGATGAATCGAAGCTTCCCCTTTCTTAGTGCAAGAGAGAGACTCAGTGGGTAGAATTTCAGGTTTCGTGCTATCACGCCACATGTTAGCACTCATACCTCGTCAACTCGTTTCAAGTAGAGGGGCTTTTGAGAGGGGTGGAACTACGGACCGACCCAGATAGACTCGAGGTTTGCAATTGTCCCGTCACAGGTAATGTGTCCCCATGAAAGTGGAGATTTCTGTGCATCAATATTATACCCGAACAATTTGGACAACTGCTGACCAACTCGAAGCTCAACTAGGGTTGTCATTGGACTTGCTTCGAGGGCGACATTGTTCGGGTTGTACAGCATGGTCATGAAGTACCCAAGCAGAGACGACATGGTCAAGTCAGTGCACATGTGGGCTTCATAACGGGGCGACCAAAAAGGTGCTGAGTGCTCGCCAAGAAGCTGTGCAACCTTTTCGGTGGCAAGACGAAGATCAGATCTCGCCTTGAGAAACACGGGGGAACGGCGGTATTCTTTCGAAAGGAAAGCCTGCTCAGAGTCAGTGCATTGAAAGAGGTCTGGTTAGTGAATTGGGATATTACTTGATCCTCAGGGTAATAACTTTGTCTTGCAGCAAGTAATTCATCCAGGATCGTGTTGATGTTGGCTCTGAAATCGGGAAGATTTGAACCCTTTGGTCCGATGAAGTAGGCGTGAATAGCATCGAACTCGTCGTCACGCACATCCTTAGATACCTCCGACATGATGGATAGTTTTGTTTTGTTTTTGTTGGATCAATTACTTTCAGATGATTTTGAATTAAACTTGCATGACTTCTCCAAGGATAGAAAAGGTGGTTACATGACATGACATTATATACTGATTTACCCTTGAAATTGCCAATGGACAAGTATGTTGATTTGCCGATAATTCTAACATACGACATAGTTCCCTTGTTGCATTCCCTTTAACATGATCAACGTGTTATATGCGCTGCTTCTCCCCACATGACAGCTCACGGGAATGTTATCGGCCCAAAGAGTAGAGTGGGATATGCATCATCTCTTCACAAAAGCTGAGACCGGCGTCGGAGGACGGCCCGAAGCCCAGCCGACAGGCCAGAACTTGGCAAGGGGGTTTCAGGGGGGGCAAACTGTCTCCATAGCTTCAAATATGGTGCTTTGGCCGAGGGAATGGGATTTTATGTCTGGGCAAGCGTGCTGTGCAGAATCATAGTGATTGATGGTTCAGTGATATTGGGGAATTAAGACTTCATGCTTTTTGACCATTTTGGAGTAATGTGTGATCACAGGCAAGAAGAAGTACGCGACATAAGAATGCAGTCGACCGCGAATTGGGAGCGATACAAAGCACATGCATAATAAGAATAAGTATGAGGTATCTAAGTGCTTGCCTCATGCCCGAGGCAGTAATCCGCATTGACAATCCTTCATGGTTTGATGAGGAGATATATTATTAAGATCATCACACATTTTCATAACTACTGGGGGTCCAAAAATACTGGTACTTCAAAATTCGGTTACCAGCTAATTTAATGTTTGGTGGTTAGCAGCCAATCTGCTCAGCACAAAAGCGCCATTGAACAATAAGTGGGTCTCGGGACGGCCCTGCCGGAATGCCTTGACCTTGGCAAAGAAAAAAAGGGGCGACGAGAGTGTGTCTTAAATCAGGCTCGGCAAACCATTTTGCCTGTTCATTCCACTGACCACGATCAACTAAACCAGCCTTGGAAAATGGCCAATATTGCAGCTCCTGGAGAGAGCTTCACTTATTCCGATGGAAACGTCCTCCACTACAAAATATATGGAAATAGAAATGCGCCACACACACTTTTTTTCCACCATGGCCTTCCTGGTAGTCACATCGAAGGAAGCATCTACGATCACTCTGCTATGCGCTCCAATATCCAGATCATCAGCGTAGACCGCCCAGGGATGGGTTATTCTACTTTTCAACCAAGCTTTCGCATTCTCGATTGGCCTCCTAAACTAATCGCCCTTGCTGATCACCTCGGTATCGAGGTCTTTGGTGTGTTGGGAGTCTCTGGCGGTGGACCTTACGTTCTAGCATGCATTCATCAGCTCCCGAATACACGATGTTTGGGAGGAGGTATTGTCGCTGGTGTGTATCCAGCCTCTTTAGGATGGAATGGAATGGCGTTTGAAACCCGATTGCTCTTTACTGTTGGTGGATGGACCACCTGGCTGGTCGAGAAAACTCTCGAGTATATTTTGGGATCAATTGCAAGAGACAGAGATCATCCTGAAAAACTAGAGGACTTTTTAACCAAAACCTTTGATTCTAGACCAGAGGTTGATCGTGCTGTATGGGACACGAATGAAAAGTGTATCAAGACGATATTAGTCGAAGATTCCAGAGTAGCATTACAAAATGGAAGCCGAGGTGCAGCGTTGGAAACAAACTTGGTTTCCAATGACTGGGGCTTTGAAGTAGCGGACATCTTCATCAAGCACGGTACATTGGTAATGTGGCATGGTGAATTGGACGCGAATTGGCCTGTTGGAATGGCTCGGAAAGCTGTCTCGCTGATCTCCGGTTCAGAGCTAAGGGTTTCGGATACTGACGGCCATGTTAGCATCTTTGCCAAGACAGTTGACGAAGTCATAGATACCATGAGCAATATGTTACAGGGCTAAAGAACATTTGTTGCCATTCAGATTGAGGAAATATCCATCCTCCCATCGGATGACCCCTAGCGATTCTTCCTCCAGGAGCATCAATCTCGTCTAATAAAATAGGATTCTGAGCATCGACTTCATTCCAAAACTGACTGTTCACTACCCTAATCTTGGTTGTAGGGATGGCTTCATTCTTCGTTGCACATCAACTTGTGCCCATGCAGGATACGTTAGGTTCGTGTGGCGAAACCCATGGCTTCTAAAGGCTTCACACGGTTTACATGGGTCGTGAGAATGAAACTTAAAGGAGCAAGTATAAAGTATGTTGAGTGTCGGAAAATCGGGGGCAATAATGCTCATCCAATGTTTACGAAGCCATCGTGAGACGGTTGCATGTAATAGTATTGCCATCTCTGCATATTGCAGATGTATCATAGTTTACTAGTCACATTATCAAGAACATTGAACCAGACTGGTTTTTCAAGACTGGTTCTTAGAAAGAGATAGAGTCCGTATGCAGAAAGAATGGTTGATAGGCGGGTAAGTGTTTAGACTTCCTAGAATGCAATAAACTGTGATTATTCAGGCAGAATAAACTCAATTCCTCCCAAATCACAGCAAAACTATTAAATAGGTCTGATATTCTCAGCCGTTAAGCCCTTTTCCCCCTGTGTAGTATCAAATTAAATCTTTTGACCTTCGTATAATTCCCTGTATCCTTCGGCCTTTTGGTAATGTTAGCCGATCAATTCGCTAGACAGCCCATGAGAGACTTCAAATAAGGATTCAATTACCGCAATGTTTGAATAATGAGCAAAGACATCAGGCCCACCACCGTCTTGCTCGATATATCCGAACCCTTTCTCGCTGTTAAACCATTTAACTATGCCGGTTGCAGCCATTGTGCCGAGCAAAAGGTAGGCTTGAGCTACAACTAAAGACTGCTTCACAGTCGATGAGTGAGAGGGTTGGTAACTTGAATAGGACAAATAATGCGTGTGTGGATTTTGCAGATGGGGCTATTGAGAGAGTGAGTTATTGCGAGGAGCTCCATTATTTATAGGACATTTTCTCATGTCCTTAGGATAAAAATGGAGAATTCCAAACTAGAAACTTGGAAGTTAGCCTGTGTTACTTGAATGATGAATGATCGGACCTATTAAAATTTGATTGAATGTATTCAGATGATCACATACATAAATGGGGAAGAGAGTGATTCAAAATGAAATGCCAACTACCTCATTGGATGTCCTCGTTTTATTAGTCAACTTTTCTATTGCCTGAGACATCGACTCTTTTAGGGCCAAAGAACGGCCCGATAGTGAATTAATTACTCAATTACGCATTCCACAACATGACTCTGTGTCTAAATTTAGAAATCACTAAACCAGTTTCCTCGAAAGACGTGTCTGTGTTAATAGGTTAGTCTATTGTTACCCGACCCACAATCGCATCTCAGAATGCAAAGACCGGGCCGACCTCAGCTTGAATATCCAGCCAAGAGTATGAGACTCGTGAATTTTTGCTTTTTCTCCACAATAGCTGTAACAGTGACATCATTCTCTTCACTTGTATGACATGCATGTGGAGACCAGTTGTGGCTAGCCTCAATGGCCTCACGGCCTCAATGCATTGTCGCAGCCCCACAGTCAATTGGAGCTTGGCCTATCTATAAAACACATAGTCGACTGTTCTTTATTTCATAATATTTAAGGCTCTTTCAATCTCTCGTTATGACCCAATGGCCAAGTGTGATAATGCATTATTGACGTAATGACTTCGATATTGAGAACTGCCGCCGCGACTTAGATCTTATTCCAAACGCTCATAATGATCGATATGGACGTGGAGGCTAAAATACGAGATTCCCCTCTTCCAATCAACGATCTGTACTTCCCATCACTTCTCGTGGTTGTATATTTGATCAAAAGTTAAATCAATTAGCAACACGCCCAATTATTGGTATGTGTAAAAAAGGGGAGAGACATCGAGTAGGCTTTGCCATGAGGACTGCAAACACTAAGTACAGCAAAGCAAAAAGACGCCACCCGATGCTCTCAATATTAAAATTCATGGCCTATGCATGATTATGATCAATAGCGCCATGGCATGCTCCTAGGATGAATCGACCAAAGTTGTCAAGGAGAATCACCTCGGCCTTTCTAACTTCATTGGCAGCCACTTGTAATCCACATATATTTTCACAATATCGCTCTCCTTGAATGATATGGCAAGCAAAAATCATTTTGAATTTAAATAGTGAGTAGTTTGTTATTTATCTAGCGAAATAACCGTAACGCAAGCGACGGCAGCTACCAAAGGTAACCCAGTAATACTACACAAATAGCCGCACACAAGAACTGCCCCAACAAACATCACACTAATCCTAGACTAGCTCTAGGTACTAAGTCCTGCTACTTGTCTGTCAAAGAGCCTAATGGAGTCACTGCCATAACCAAAAAAAAAAAAAAAAAGCTCCATCATGGTGAGGCTGTCACTAGCACTGCGACTCTCCCGACGCCATATTCAGTGTTTGCGCCAATATCGCGATATTACAGGTCAGACTTAGCACAGCAGAGCTAAAACATCCTATTTTTCCCGTTGTCTTTACAATGATTGCTTCTAGAGGAATTATTGACCGGCCTTACTTTCCTCTAATACCGAAATTGAACACGCTTTAACCTTGTTCTTTTCTCCAACACTGCAAGTGTGATAGCTAAAGTTCAATACAGCGAGCTAAAACGTGATAGAAAGTTTAACAAGTCCAAATTCACCAGCAATAGCTTCTATATATTGATTATATTCACAAATCATGAAGGACTAGTCAAATTTCACCGACAGTAATTAGATGGTCTTTTCTTTAAAAGTGATTTCATCTTGGTAAACTAGTATTGGTTCGTTATCAGTGCAAGACACATATTATCCCCAATCCATATATATTGGAAGGTTCTCAAGACCATAGCTCTTCGGAATTATCCCTGAAAAGCTTCTCCCTCACATTCTCTTGACCCTCGGTCAAATCAAGCAAGTGTTCAGTCCAAGGCTTGATATCCAGTCCCTCAAATCTCGTATGCGGCCAATCTGAACCATACACCAATCTTGATGGGGCAACCTTGATCAATTCGATTATCAGGGGGTCAAAGTCAAAATAGGTTGGGTGGTCAACATTGGACAAGCGGTATGCGGCAGATATCTTGACCCAAGAGCTCCCTTGTAGCAAAAGTCGGACCATTGACTCAAATCCATCCAGGGTGTACGGATTAACCCCATTTCCATTATTCGATTGCTCCTCTGATATCTCGGGAGCGCCAAAATGGTCAAATACAACTCGCACACCGAGAGTCGGGACCACGTCTTCAATCAGAGAGATTGCGTCCATCCCAATGTATAGTTGGATGACCCATCCGAAAGGACGTACTATGTTCGCATACTCATCGAGCATTCTCTTCAGCTCATCTGATTGTGGTGCGGTACCTGTAGATTGGAAGTTCAAACGAACGCCACGAACACCCAAATAATCCCATTCCTGCAGCTGCGCCGTAGTAATATCGGATGCGTTGAATGCCACCACGGCACGTGTTCGGTTTGGTCCGTATGCTTTCAAGGTATCGATCACCATCGAGTTATCGTACCCATAAATAGAAGGTTGAACAATAACAGAACGCTCGCAGCCGATTCTATTCTCAAATAGCACATGGTCCCAAGCAGTATAAACTCCGGGTACATATGCAGCGTCGGGTTGGAGTGGGTATCGGATGGGATCCAAAACATGTTGATGGGAGTCCCATGAGCCAGCAGGCATTCTAGATGAATTATTACCGCATATTTTGGTAGTATCAAGGGAATTGTAGGGAGTAGCTTTGGCCTGCGTCCCCAATAGTAAAAGCCGTAGCCAAAAAGCACCAAGGTGCAGGCTGCTTTGACCAAATGCCACTTTCATGGTGCTGTGGGTAAATCCAGAACAGAGGTCTGAAAAGGGAGTGTGAATTGCCAAAACTGCATTCAACTCCACTGTCTCTTATAATTTGTTGACTCGACTTCAATGCGCACACATTCCCTATCATTTGGTTCAAAAGTCGCGCTCGACAGCTACTAAGAGATTGCTTGACAAACCTCCCCTAGTCAACAGTATTGATTGTGGGGCATCTAGGCCCGCAACACATGTTTACTTGCCCCAAAATATGCCTTGGGATGCATTTTTGGTCTCTTTTAGAATAGCACATTCTCCATATTTTGAGGAGCTGCTCTTGGCGCGCGGAAATGTGCCCAGATTTGTGCAATACCAGGGAATATTTCGGAACGTGATGCTTGGCATGAATCACCCCGGAAACCGGGCACAGAGCTTTAATCGAACATCACTTTGCTGTATTTTTGTCCTACATAACCCTTTATGGATGGGATGTTACTTCAACCGACATTTGCTGCAACAGTACAATGAACGCGGGTGTGTGTATTAATATCTCATGTATTTCCCGTCCGATGAAGACAAAGCTTGTTTCAAATAAGCTACAATTTTGGATAAATTTGAAACGGTTTTGTCGTGGTCATAGCTTAAGAGAATATTATTTCCAGGTGGAAAAGCAAGCGCCAGAACCACCAGACCCACCGAGGTCTTTGTGAGTCCTTGCAACGCCACAGCATGGGCAATTGGAGACAATCCTTCCTTTTATTGCCAGCCCTCAGCCATTGCTCATATATGGATCAAAACTATAAAATCTATTATATTCTACATTGCGAATGATAACCTCAATCAAATACGTATTTTTATACCGTTCCTACCTTTGCGAAAAACTTCCTTTCCCCTGTCTAGCAAAATAAGATCCATATCCAAGCAGCAACAGTGAGCAAGGATACCATGTCGGCGTAAGCGATTAGTGGCCGAAGTGAAGGTTGGGCTACGATGCGTTTATAGGCTCGGCTCGTGGCTGAAGACAACAGATAATAATGGCCTGCTGGTGATTCACACTCAAAAAACTTGATAGATAGAAATGTTTTGGTGTGTCCATCCGACTCTACACGATATTTTGCCATCCAGTTGATGGAAAAATCAAGCTTATATGATATTATGACTATTGCTAGCCAAGCTTTCATCCGGTTTATTTCCAGCGAAAAGGAAACCGAAAGTATTCCCCATGTTCAAAAGCAGTGTCAAATTCATCATCCCCAAGATATGGCAGGGCGCCGGCTTCTCCAAGTCAACCAATCATAGCATGATAAAACTTCACCAAAGCTTTACGGATCAATTTTTAGAGGTCCAAGGGAAGTCATCGACTATAATACTCTAGAATAATCCAATTACTCGTTTCCTTCCTAAACTATATCTAAAAACAGAGGGTGTTCCATAAGGCGCACAAAATTCCCACCAAAACAAGTTGACATCAAAATTGCAATTTCTCAATATCTCCCTTTCACAGTATAAACCATTTTAATTTTTTTACATTTACCTAGATAGAATTATGTTGCTAAATCAACATTATGAATCGCTCATTGATGATAGACAGAAACAAGCCATCAAAATAAGCATCGACAATAGTGGATTTGAAATACTCACCATCCAAATCGAAGTGAAGAAGAATCAAGACCGCCTTCTTGCTCCTGTTTTAACAAAATTGGTGATGATTAGCAAAATCTCGTTAGTAGGCTTCATTGCTCAATGTACCAAACCATACCCGAAACCGATATTTATGAAAGGCCAGACTTTGACCAGCTCGTGTTAAATCAATAAATGGATATATATTGAAGATATGTAATACAGACCCAAGGAAATATGCCAGTGAGGAATTGAATGATCTCGTCACCTTAAAAAAAACATGAAAAAGAGCAGTTGCCGCTTAATAATAGTTTGCTTCGAAACGAATTCTTTACATGTGTCTTACTTCTTATTACTAAGATGCAATCTATGTGGGAATATAATAGTTTCGCCTTTTAGTTGGTAGATAGTCCCTTCATACAAGCTTCTTCAATCGAATTGAACCAAATCACGGCCATCTTCTTGTAGCCTTCGATTCAGGTACGTTCCATCCATCAAATCATCAACTTTAGGCCGTTTGAAGCAATTCACTTCTGTAAGAAATATTTTTTCCCGCTTTTTGACCGCACTAACTCCCCGGTCTGGTCGTTTATGTGCGGAACTCGCGGGTCTACGTCCCCATGGACGTTTACGACTAGAATGGATAAAGTGATGGTCGATGCTGAAGACATGCGCCATAGATTTTCGAGCATCTTACCCATTCGCTTTCCAAAAGTCTCAATTTGGAAATCCTGTATGCAGTCGTTGGATCCAGCATTGATTGTGAAGATGTTGGAGCGCAGTGATGTAACTGATTCCTTGACTTTGCTTTCTCTTTGTTCAAGTCGAGGCAACGGATCCGGCCATTTATGAATAGCTTGTGGGTATATCCACCGAGGTGTTTGAGACTCATAATTGTTTTGTTAAGTCATAGTAGGATAATTTTATTTGTTTGGGGGCTGTGTTAAATCTCTGTCTCAATTGATTGATGTTATATAAGAAGGATTGTTATTCCTTGAACTCTTTTAATGCTGTTAAGCCAGAGTTTTGGGAAGTATACTCTTCGTTTGGCCGTTTATTAGTGTGGAATTTTGTAGCATCTTTCATGTTTTAATAGCTCGAGCAAAAATAATTTTCGATTGGCGATGCATGTCTGTCGAACAAAACCCTCATTTCCATAAAGCTTTTCTTCGGGTCTCCTATTTGTTGCCATTTTTAACTCTCAACTGGCTTGACCAGTGATCTTTACAACAATCTTCCGCGCTACAACATTATCTCATTCATGAAGTGAATACTGTTTCTTACTTTTGTAAAAATTACAGACTTAGCTTATTAGGGTTTCTTACCGATTTCACGAAGTTCTTTGCTTGTCGACATTTTGATATCCAGTCCCAAGCTTGCTACCCGGGACATGGTTTAACTATCGCCGGCATAGATTTGGTGCATAGCGCATTCTATATAGTTCGCGATATACGATATTCTTATAAATTATTATTATTCTAATATGCATCATATTTTTTTCCCCAACATATATCTTTGATTTTAGCACTTACCTTGCTATGGTGTTGTAGGTTCATCATCCATCTTGGGCCAGTCAGTGCGGAAGGAGTCTCCTGAGGAGCCTCATCCAGTCAGGTTATCAGCTGAGGGGGTCCGAGGGAAAAAAAAGGCATCATCTTGATTGTTTTGTATGAAGTTGTCAAATGCTCGTGATTCGAACCGTGAGTCGTCTGACCCTCTCCATCCATCTCGTCCAAGGACCTTGATGCTTCGGCCACTTCGATCATCCTGGTCAACACGCAAGAGCAGTCTGTGCACTCAACAATCAACCCCACCGTTTCAAGGATGAGCACGGGACCGAACATGAACCGCAATCGGAGGACTTGATTGGTGGGTTGACGGCAAACCCTGTGGGGCAGCTGAACTTTGGCGAAGGAATCAAGGGTGTCCTGGCCTGGGCGCGATGAGGCCTGCAAGGGTGATGTGTCCATCGGCCACACAACCTTGGGCTTCATCCGAGATCGTTTCACTACCGTCGGCGCTGTCCAAACCCGTTTATATCGGTCCCAAAAGATATCGTGTATGACATATTCAGTTGATTAAATGTGCAGGAAACCTTTTTTGCACGACTTTGGAGGATTGTTGAGCTTTTTAGCTTGGCTTCCCAAAATGGGCGGTGAGCATTTTGAGAAAATGATCACACTCACTATACCTAACTCGGATGACCATTCCGTCCAAACTAATGTAACGGCATCCACTTGGAGCGAAACTCAACAAAGCGGGCAATCGGATTGAGCAAATTCCTGTCAATTACAAACGGTTTCCTCGCCATGAACCTCCGTATTGTGTTGTCTCACCGCCAGCGACTGATTTGAAGGTCGACAGCAAAGGCTGACTTCATCTCGCAACAGTGACACGCTGTGCAAAGTGGATTCGCATCGTGTGTTGGTCTTCTGCTGTCACGTGTCGCGACCAAGTGCCACGTATTCTAAATTAGCGAGGCAGGGCCTCACCGCTCTTCCCCACCTTACGATATCTACAGGCTCGAATTTCCGAAAGTCAAGGGGCGTGGCTACATTAGGGTCTATAGTACCTTGCCTAATGGGGCTTGAACACAAGGGGCTAATGGATTTACAATTTGTGTGTGTCCTAAGGCCACCCTTTGGCATGCATTTTGCTAGAACCTCCTGATTCATGACCAACCATGTTCGCTATTGTTTAATTGGAAATTCATGTTCGATTGCAAGCCCTGGCAACTGACGCTTTCGCTTTCTTTCTGAAATCTCAAAAATGAGTCTTGAAGACATGGCAGTATGGCCCCGCAATTCCAAGGGAACCGCCCACTCTCGTAAAAATTCGCGCTACCAAGCGAGGTGAGTAGCCTTTGGTAACCCTGCTTGGGCATGAAGCCAGAGATATTTCGAACAATGACATGAATGTGTTCAAGTTACTAATGTGGATATTAGTCATCTGAACAACATTTATTGGCAAAAGACCAACCAGAGCCTTGTGTATTGGAAATTCGAAAAGGAGCTTGAAAACCAATACGCGTTCTGGCATAGCCAGCAGCCAACAGGCTGGGAAGACCACACAAGTTTAGAGAGCGCCCTCGAGGAGAGGAAGGCAGCGAGGGATGTATACCTGCTGCTGTCACAGGTGGAAGAGTTGAAGTGGAAAGCTGATGCGAACGAAGCTGAAAAGGCTGCGACTGAGGCATATTTGGACAAGGTAAAATTAGAAATGAAATATTGCAAGGAAGATAAAGAGGAAGCTCAGAGACAAAACCAGCTTCTACGAGCTGAGATTAGGAACATGCATGAGAGCTGGGCTTCATTAACCAGAGACATAATTAACCTAAGACCGACGTTCGTAATAGACGAAGTTGAGGACGAATTATCAGAAGAAGAAGAGGAGGAGGAAGATGATCAAGATTTACGATTACTACAGTATGAGAACGAAGAACACCAGGAACAAGATTTACTGTTGCTACAGTATGAGAACGAGGAACACCAGGAACAAGATTTACTGTTGCTACAGTATGAACAGAAAGAACAGGAACAAGATTCGCTGTTATTACAGTATGAGAAAGAACTGCAGCTTGAGCGGGAGCTGAATACTTCTCTGAATGAGCGCATTATCGCTCTTGAGATGCATAATGCAAAGCTTACAGAGAGCGCAGTGGTATATTGGTTATATCGGCTTTGGCAATGGATAACAGGGCTTTTCATGGAATCAAGACGGAGGTTTTTAATTTTACATAGGACGTTAAAGGAGAAAGAAGAATAAATGTAACTTAAATTTTATGACAGATTAACTAATGAGTGCTACCGATACCCTAGGAATAGTTTATAGACAGAAATCTATGCGACAGACCACAGAAGTGTCTTTTCAGTAAGCCTAGGTGTGATGGGTGAGAATAGTACAAGAGCTGGATGTAGAATAGATGATGTATGAATGTGCAGATGTACCCAGGGACCAGTCTCAGGAGTGAACCGAGGTAGGTTTAAGCTAAAAGCTGGATAGGTTTGGTTGTTTCACCATGGAATGGGAGCGACTGCTCCTAGCCCACTGCCAAAACCCAAACTCTGGAATTGTCACATGACCATAGTGTGCTGTTCTTGGACCGAACCGCAACAGAAATAGGCCCATCATTCCATCAACCACGTGCCTTCCACCCTAAGGAATGGTTAACCACGACGTCATACTCATCTTCTAGCCGATCACACTGAACTATTCGGTTTATTTCTTCGTGCTTGATATATGATTTGGCATACTGATTCACTGAGACGCAAATCCACTGGACATAAATGGTTAATAATCATCTAGGTTCTGATATTGGTGGTGTCATTCAGTATGACCAAACCTGGTCACCTATAGACACATCATTTGTGATTTGGTTTGAGCTTTCTGAAGAAAATTGCAACTAGGAATTTGAATTTCATCCAGCAAGACACTCGTATAATTGGGATATCGAAGGATGCAAGGTTATGCGAAGGGGCTCCCAGGTTGCCATGTTCCCTACTGTGGTATCGAGTTCCGATCCGATTAGTATTTTGCCAAACGTTAAAACGCGTAGCTTCCTGAGAACAGTGTCCCACAATGGTATTTCCCCCACCTCTTTATTTCTTGAATTCTACATAGTTAGAGGTGTGTATCATTGACAACATGATTTGGAGCCTTCCGATACTAAGTGAGGATACTTGACTAGTAAATAAATAAAATTTTTAATACCTTAATAGAAATGTCACTGAGGCACAATCTCCCAGGGGGTGCATTGTATATCTAATCATGCCCACAAATTGAAATTACATGTGTCATCCGCTCTCTACAGAAATTGCCGTATTTTTGCCATCAAGTTGAACAGGGAGCATGATATGAGCCTTGGGCTGTTTTGGAAAGACTAATAAACTCTACTGACGTCATATGGCGGACAATGAATAAGAGCATGTCCGTGGCGAGAGTACAAAGCACCTTTCATTAGGTTCTAGCGATATGCGTGTGTATCTATATGCGACACGTCATGGTTAGCGGGATATACCGTTAATATGAAATCCTGAAAGAATCATCTAAAATAGCGCTTTCTAGTCGTCAACTAGAATAATTTCTGGTCTTGCTCAACTGGTACAGAAAAACAACAAGTCCGTTCGTGACGTCTGTGTTAATTTCAAAGGTAGCCATGGCGCAAACAAAGTCACCCGGAGGACAATTCTAAAGCAGAAAATGAGAAAATGTGCTGAATCGATTCCTGGTTCTATTATATAGGGTATTTCAACATCCAATCTCAAACACTCCGGTCCAACTTTTGTGCCTCACACATCTTTGCATACATTCCACCCTTCTCGACGAGCTGAGTATGCGTTCCCGCCTCAACAATTCTGCCGTCGTGGAAAACAAAGATGCGGTTTGCTTCCCGTACAGTCGACAGTCGATGTGCGACGGCGATGGTTATGCGATCTCCTGTCGTCGCTGCCTCCATTAGGGCAGATTGCACCACACGTTCCGATTCGGTATCTAGTGCGCTTGTTGCCTCATCTAATAGAATGACATTTGGTTTTCGGGCAAGAGCGCGAGCAATAGCTATGCGCTGACGCTGCCCACCTGAGAGCTGGCTTCCGCTTGTACCGCAAGGGGTGTTGAGTCCTTCCGGTAGTGATGAGACAAAGTCCCATGCATTTGCAGCGCGGCACGCTTCTTCCAGAACCTGATCCGAGGCTGTCTCAGAGACCCCAGCATCTATGCCTTGTGAAATATTTTCTCTGATAGTCCCCGGGAACAAGTTTGGTTCTTGTTGCACAAGTGCGACTTGGTTACGGTAGAGGAGTGGGTTTAGTGATGAGAGGGGGAGCGAACCATCTATGGTGATGTTTCCGCTGATGGGATCGTAAAAGCGCTCCAGAAGTGATATCATGGTGCTTTTGCCACATCCAGATGCACCGACAAAGGCCACAAACTCTCCACGGTTAATCTGCAGGAACGCCATGTCAGTGTTCGCCAGGGATCACATGTCAAAGGATCTAGCACTTACATCTAGTGATACGCCTTTGAGGACGCGATTGTCAGGAGCTAAAGGATACGTGAACTGAACATCGTGGAACTTGAAAGAGCTACAATTATTTTCGGGTTCTTTGTCTTTGTTATCCTTCGTTTCTGATATTGTTGGCTGAAGTTCAGATAGCCAAAAGTAATAGTTTGCCGCTTGGTTAGCTTTCGAGAAGCCTTGATAACTGTCAACAATATTTTTTACGTGGAATTGAATGATATCTTACCATTAGCAAACTGGAAAACCTGACCGGTAGCTTGAGCGGAGAAGTAGACGCCCATGAAGGAAACCATAAACTGGTAAAAATTAATTTCCCCGTCGTTCATGAGTTTAGAACCCCACCTATACCTGTCAGCTTTACGTTTAGATCCTACAACAATGCTTTCTTACCAGAAACCAAGTGCGAGAATAAAATATTCAACACCCTGAGTAAAGGCAAACCAAATCATCATATGGAACATGGGTGGTACAGTTCGCCCAATTGCCGCATCTAGTTCGTTTGTATATCTCAGCAGCACACTGCTCTCAATAGCTAGGGACGAGACGGTTCTGATAGCCATGACTGCCTCAGAGGCAATAGAAGCACTTGCAGAAAATCTCTTGTCCATATCTTCGTCAATCTTGGTTTCTAGTCGCACTCGCAGATAACCAGCTAGAAGCACGGGCGGAACTCCAGCGAATACGGCCACAACAGCAAGCTTCCATGCAACCACTAGCGATAGAATGCTCGACGCGATGACATTGATGATCCCGAGGAGGATAAGGGCAACGTTGAAGCCCATGAGCTCCAGGATTGCTTGTGGGTATGAGTCCAAGTGGCTAACCAGGGCGCCGACCGTGTTCTCTGATCGATCAAAAAACCGGAGATCTTGGCGCAAGACATAATCAAATATTTCTTTGCGAATCTTTAAGCTCAGTGTCTAAAGGAGAGATAGTGTGAGCAAGGAAGCTGAATGCGTGAGTTATTCCTTACCTGTGCAATGACATTGGTTGCCCAGCCAAGAACGAAATAGACTGCGAGGCATCCAATAGCCATAACGAAAAACATTAATGCTACAAAATTGCCTTTCTTGACCATGTTGGAGCCAGTGAATACGTCCATTATCTTTCCGAGAAGCAGAGCTTGTCCTGGATACAGAGCAGCTTTGGTCTTGTTAGTACAATCTAAGCATTAGATGGCGACATCAACACCTACCTCCAGCTATGCAAGCAACCAATGTAACCAGATACCAGAATTTTAGTTCAGGAGACTCTGAGCCAAGCCTCCAAATACTTTTTAAAAGCCCGGTCT
This sequence comes from Calonectria ilicicola, assembly GCA_020809705.1. Lineage (NCBI taxonomy): Eukaryota > Fungi > Ascomycota > Sordariomycetes > Hypocreales > Nectriaceae > Calonectria > Calonectria ilicicola. The sequence goes on along the minus strand of CP085829.1, from coordinate 6,730,854 downwards.
GCTTGTACAAATCATGGTTTTCCCGATCCTTCAACAGCGCCAACTGGCTGACCTCAGCTGTTTGGACCTTGGTCAAAGAATTGATGGGCTCAATAACGTTGGGCTTTTTTGACTCTTCGCTTACATCTGACTCTTCAGTATTTTGATCAGGAGACAAATCTTGGGCTGTGACCAGCTTAGCATAGACACCGTCCATGGCTACTAGTTCGTCGTGTACACCCTGCTCCACAATTTTGCCCTGAGACATGACCACAATATTGTCAGCATTGCGGATTGTAGCGAGTTTATGCGCAATAACGATTGTGGTTCTATTCTTCAAGGCACTGTCAAGGGCTTGTTGAACAATTCCCTCGGCGTGGGGATCAAGGGCGCTCGTGGCTTCATCAAGCAATAGGATCTTGGGTTCCGAAATGATACTTCGTGCGATGGCAACTCTCTGTTTTTGACCACCAGATAAGAGTCCGCCTCTCTCTCCAATGCGAGTATCGTAGCCTTGAGGTAGATCTGTGATAAAATCATGGGCAAAGGCGAGTCTTGCCGCACTTTCAACTCGCTTCATCTGCTCTTCCTGCAGGCAATCTTGCCATGGGGTGCCAATTAAACCATTAGCAATATTCTCAAAGACGGTACCGTTGAACAAAACAGGCTCCTATATCATGTTAGAACAATGAGAGAGCGCTGTTTTTGAGAAAATACCTGTTGAACAAGGCGAACATTCGTCCGAAGCCACCTCAGATTAAAGTCTTTGATATTGCGGCCATCTAACTTGATCATGCCCGATGATGGGTTGTACCATCGTTCTAGGAGACCAATAATTGTACTCTTTCCTGAACCGCTGGGACCCTGAGCTGGTTAGCATCGCTAAATTTATCAAGCCCATCACATAAAACTTACAACGAGAGCCGTCACTTTGCCAGCAGGGACACGAAGTGTAAAGTCTTCTAGAACCGTTACATCCGGGCGAGTTGGGTAACAAAACTTGATACCTTCAACATCAATTACCCCATCTGTTGCTTGTGGCCTTTCACCAGAGTCGTCAAAGGAGTTGATTTCAGATTCCCTGTCAATCAGCGCAAACAGTTCCGCGGCCGCCGACGATGCCCGTGAAAAGGCGACTGTGTGAGGAGCAACTGTAGATATCGTTGTGGAAGCGATAACTACCGAAAACAAGACACTACCCATCTGTCAGAAAAGAATCAAGGGTGACATGGGTGACAACTTGCGTGAAAACAGTTCCAATGTTGGGAACCTCGCCTCGATGAATCATGGTAGTGCCCTGCCAGAATGCTAGACCCATGCCTGAAAATATGACGAAGTACTCGACTCCAAAAATAAAACCATACAGCAAATTCTTCTTCATTCCTTCATCAAACGCCTCCTTTAAATATGTTTCATACTTGGCAACGATCCTTGGTCGAAGATTAAAGGCGTGTACAGTTCGGATACCTCCAAAAATACTTTCTGCAAAACTGCCAGCTTGCGCATAAGTCTGCAGCATCTTGGTCTCGATAATTGCGTCTGGGATGGACAATCCTATGACAAGAACGATCAAAGTGGGAATTATACAAATAATGATTAGGGTCAGTTTCCATTGACTGATGAAGGCAATGATGAAGGCCGTGACAAATGTCGCAATGGCCTGGACGACGAGACCAAGCTTTTCGGCAATACCAGACTGAATTAATTTTCCGTTCGATGTAGCTTGCATGGCGATGGAACCTGCAATTCCCTTGTCAAAGTAACCAGTCTCTTGGCTGAGCGCAGCCTTCAGGTATGCATATCGGACATTTCTCGTGAGGTTGTGTCCAACGTAGGTCATCAGCGACACGTAAATGTAGGTGCCACAGAATCGCACAATTCCGATGTAGACAAAATAGAGACTAATACAATGAGGGGTGAGTTTTTATGTTGGGGGACAAGTAAACTCACGCAGTCGTACGGACTGATGACGTGAAATGGGCCGGGGGCGAGCTGGATACATTGTAGTCATTCAAGATGGAGATGAAACGACCCAGGACAACATTGACCATGGCAAATGCCACACCTGATGCGACAGCGGCGATTATAGCGATAAATTCGAGAATATATTCTTTTGGACCACCATAGTGGAAGACCCTCTAATGTATCATCTCCGTGTTAGCGCAGGCTGGAGTTCGACAAACGGAGGCGGACGGACAAAGAATGGGTTGCCGCTCGAATTGACATTAGCGCTCTCATCGTTGCTTTCGTTGCTATTGTCGTCACCGTTCTGAGACTCCGTCTTTGGCGTCAAAGTGGCATCTTTTTCGGCCGTCGCATTCTTCTCGGAGATGGAATCGGTCGCCATGGCTGCGGCTCAAATGTGTGGACCCGTCGATCTTCTTGGCGGCTTGAGGTTGCAGCGAACGAGGTGAATTAGTGGTCGCAGAATCAGCCCTGGCACGGAATCATCAGGTCAACAACATTGGGAAACGAAGACAAGGCGAAACAAAAAATAAAATAAAAATGAAACCCGGCATCGGATCGCAAGGTGGAAGAAAAGCGAACCTGGCGTATTTATTAGGCCATTTTCTCGGGCGTGTGTCTGTTCAGGGCCGAGCACAGGAGATTGATAAGTGATTAGATTGATAATTCTTCAGCCATGGCGATGCGGGATCCACGTCGCTAACTGCATTCGTGTAGTGGCGTCAGTCCATTGTAGTCGGCACGTTCTGGCCGCTGCGGGTGGTGCGGACATCGGAGCTCCGGAGTCCGCACATGGCGCAACACCATGTTAGGGCATCCTGGGCACATGCACCAAAATCTCTCGGATCTCGGAGCACCGCCGTCCCGAAATATTCGCTCCATTGCGACACTTGCACCTCAGTCCAGGCCTGGGAACTTGCTCTTGCTTGTTCATGCAGGCTCTCAAGCTTGACTCACGCGTTACCGAACCGGCTCCATCCGATATTAAGTCCAAAAATTTCCAGCCCCATCCGAGCCCATCACGCGTCAGTCCCTGTGGGGTGGTAGGCTAGCCATGGACCATGGCGACGAGGACATGGCTCCGCTGGATGAGCCCTTTGTGCGTCCCGAGGACCGCCAGGACATCGAGGCCATCGCATCTGGGAACTTTGCTGTGAGCCAAAAATGTCCTCTAGGGTGACCCCAGCTAACAGAAATAGTGCGACAACTGTCGCCAGCGAAAGGTGATGCTCGCCGTTCCACTTTATCCACATGCGAAGCTCACACACTCATACCTTCATAGGTGAAATGCGACCGCACTTATCCATGTTCTCATTGCGTCAAGATTAAAACACAGTGCACTTATTCCACAGACCAAAAGCCTCGAGTTAGGCGACAACGAGTCTTTATATCAAATACATAGTAAGGAGCAGCCTACCAATGACATGAAGTCAACATTAATACTTCATGTAGCGAAACAAAATTAGATCACCTGGCGCAAAAGATTGAGGGCCTTACTCGGTGCGTAAATCAATTGACCCTGGCCCAGGCAAGCAGTGTAGCGTCCAACACTCCAAACGTTTCTCGTCCTGCTCACACCTCGCCGCATTCGGTTCATCCAACACCATTGTCCTCCGCGGCAACACCGGCAGATCCTGGGTCTATAGCCCTTAGCGATCAGGAGCAGAATGTCACCTCCAAGCCCGAATACGAAGGGGAGTCCTCCCTGTTTGCGCATGCCGTCTTTGCCACTAGGTTTCTCCAAAGCGCCATCAGAAACAACTCATCATCTGAGATTGCCCAAGAGATGAATTCAGTGCTAGATGCCCTAAGGAATACCGTTGAGACCCAAAAGCAGCAGACAGATACTCTAGAGAGTCTATATCCCAACGCTAGGCCGTTACCGCCAGGCGCAAGTCTCCGTCAACTTCCATTACCCTCCACGGATCGGGCGCTGGCATGCCTAAGAATGGCTCAAGGTGCGAAGGCGAATGAACCCTATTGTCATGTTCTCCGCTCATGAAAAGCTAATCATACGATCTGGTAGAAAGCGCACGGGTCCAAGCCCTTTGGTTCATGGAGTTTCAAACTGTGGGACAATTCACAGCACACTTTATCAAGGTTTGTTCGCCTGGGCCAGCAACTGAAGCAGAACTCATAATTGTATACGCTGGCCTTTATTGGCTCTTTCTTGAATGCTCCAATGCAGTCAAGGATCAAAACTGCAAACAAGAATATGCTGAGCAGGCCATTCTATGTAGGGACAATCTCGAGACTGTCCTTTCCAGACTCCATTTTCACCAGCCAGCGACGCTGGATAATGCCTATGCACTGAGTATGGCCGTGAGTTTGTCCAATTTCTTTCCCCCTTAATTCCCTGTGGTAGCTTGACTCAATCTTGCTTAGGGTCTCTACTGTCTTCAGAAATGCAAATCCTCTGCGGCCTGGACTTTTATATGCATGGCTTCCCATCAGACACAGGCTTTGGGTCTCCACAACGCCGTGTCCCTACAAGGCGAGCCCCCAGAGACAAAACGGTACAAGATGTGGCTCTTTTGGTTGATTTATACTATCGAAAAAGTCCTGTCTCTCCGCATGGGTCGCTCCTCCACTATTCGAGACAATGATATTACCCTCCCGCGGGAAGGTCACGAATTCTCTCCTGACTCGTGGTGGAGCGAAGTTTTTCCAATTTGGATTGCAATGTCAGCTCTCCAGGGGCGCATATTTGATGATATTTACAGTCCAAATTCTCTGACTCAGCCTGAGACCATCCGTTCTTCTCGAGCAAGAGCTATTGCAGCCGAAGCCAAGCAATTCATCCAAGCCCAGGACGACTTACAAGTACGTATCGTATTGCTGTACCTTGGATGGAAATTTCTATCCATGGGAAGTTTCCTGGGGCTGAGGATATCCAATTAATATTTTATAGGCAAAGTACAATGATATGCGAAGCCAAACACTCGGCGCTGGACTCAATGAACTCCTTTGGCGTGCCGACAGGGTCACCAGCTTCTCCATGCTCACCCTTATTTACCGTGGCATACCCCCGGATAAACCTGGTAGCTCAGTGTTTTGCGATGATTGTATTTCTGCTGCAAGGGAGACATTAATAGAGCATGAAAAATGCTTGGCCATTCTCTCAGATAAGGAGCTTCAATCTGACTATTTCGAATTTTATGTTGCCTGGTATGTCTTGCACTGCATGGATGAAAAAAAGTATTGCCTGCTGTCAGGAATTAGCTAACCAGTCTTTTTATTTCAAAGGGCCCTTCTCCAGTCTCCATTTATTCCGTTCATTGTCGTTTTTTGTCACATGATCGAAACTTCCGACTCGTCCGACTTGCATTATCTTCAAAGACTTGTAGAAACGCTTCAGTTAGCATCATCTTCCACCAGTTATGTCATTTGCCAACGTCATCTCCGCATCTTCAAAGCTCTATATGATGTCGCGGTAAAGTACTTTGAGGTCAAGGCCAGCAAGACACTCGGAAGTATACCTAAACCCTCTACCATTGGTTTCAATTCATATCCTGGTGCCTTCAATTTGGAACAATTTAGAACGTCACCAAATGAAGAATTTTCTCCTTCGGCAGATACTACTAATGACATGATTGAACAAGGGGGAGGCATCAATTCTGGTCTGTCTGCATTTGGTTTGAGACCTGTTCAAACCGTTCAACAAAACCATATATCAGGAGAGTTTGGCGTAGCACCTGAGGTACCTGGGACCGAATTGGCGACCTGGTTTTATACAAACCACGAGATGATGAGGATGCTAGGGGATATGTAATAAAGAAAGGCTCCAAAAGGTGTACTCATAGACTATTTTGAAACGAGACCATAATTTTCATTTAGCCGTTGGGAAATGGTAGAACGGGAACTCGACATTTAATGAACTGGATAATCCTGACCTGGCCAATACTGCATACACCTATTTTTGCCAGTATTTTGTCACCTACGCCATAAAGAGGTTACGATGTTAGAAATAGCCATTATGTTGCATGATGCGTTTCTTGCTTTGGCTTTGCAACTACAAGCCTTGACTTTTGGTGTATTGCATTGATCTTGCTGGATAGCTCGACTTGTCCATGGAAAAAAAGAAACACCAGCGGCCTGAATTCCCCACTTATGCCTCGGCCGGACAGCATCACATGTCACATGGGGCGACATAATTACAGCTCATTATTAATCATTCCTTGTTTGGATCAACAGACGTAGAATTTGGAATAATGGCTGTTTTGATTGGAGTTCATAGTGACTGTTACCCATAAAATTTCACCCAAAGTTTTGCATTGCTTTTCCCTAGACGAGTAGTTGCTGACATGTCTCAACTGATTGGATGCGGAATGCTTGAGACTGTGCTAGCTGCATCACTGGCCTGATAAAAACAAGGAAAATAAGAAAAAAAAACCGCAAAGTTAAGGATACATCAAAATAAAAAGAAAGGACGTAAAATATTACTCAGGGCCTAAACTAGTCTACAAGTCACACTAGACCCGAGTTTCATTTTTAAAAGCCTTTGCCACACCCTCCCTGATTGCCGCGTTTTCTCATCGCTACCTTTCTCAGTCAGCAGAAGTGCTTGCAAAAATATTTGACTTGTGTCCTATTTACTATACCCTTCACTCAGCATATAAAGATGGAAAGTCTTACACCCAGTCTTCCAGTACTTCGACTTTGCCTTACTACTGGTTCTAACAATTCTAACCTGCACGATTCCACCGAATTAAAGAAACCATCAAGCCGCCGCACAGCATGCGATACCTGCCGCCTCAAGAAAACCAAAGTGCGTTGTCTAATTAACCCCAGTCTTGCTGGGTTCTCAGGACGAGTGCGCTCAATCGTTTTAGTGTGAGAAGCAAGAGGGGCGCAAGTGCGTTTTTTGCGAGACAGGAGGCTGGTCCTGCACGTACCCCACACCCGACAGTGGGAGCCAATCGCTGAGTACTTTTGAGCGTGATCACGACCGCGTCGAACCAGAATTGAAAAATAACACCAAGCTCCTGCATCATCCCTTACCAATTCCCAAGGATAAAGCCGAAGATACAGTTGTATCTTTTATAAACGCAACTAATCTGTCGAGTCCTGTATCTGGATGGAGAGGGTCCGCCCCTTTCGTCCCTCAACCATCTTGCTTGCCAAGCTGTCGCAGTGTGATGCCTTCGACTACTTCAGATATTGAATTTATGTTGAATCTATTCCACCCAACTGCCTATCCTTCATTGGAACCACTAAATGTACAGTCTTTCGATCTGCCCCCCAAATCCCTAACCTCCTCGGAGACACTTTTGCAGCGACACACAGAAGACGCGGCGAGAGGGTTACTTACTTTACCTCGAGACTCTTGCTTCTCTGATATAGCTTATAAGATTGATTATTGCGACACTCGACTGGAACGACTAAATATAAGCTATTGGACTGGCGTCGAGATGGATGACAAGCTTGCCGCTGCTGTTATATCTCACTGCCTCTTAACTCACCATTCATTATTTGGCTGCTTCGATCCCGACCTCTTTTTATCAGACTTAATTGGTAAAAAGGCAACACATGAGTCCAGCTGCTCTTCATTCCTCATATCTGCCATTATGGCTCTTGGATGCGTTACGTTTGCCTCTTTTCATAGGAAGGTTTATTCTAACATGTTTTTACCTTTAGCAATCCTATACTTCAGTCAATATTACAACTTCAGATTTCGCTGAAATCTTCCTATGGCAAGCGCACCGCCTATGGAAGAAGAGCAGGGCTATAGACAGTACTATAAACCTCGCAGCTATGTTATACCTACTGATGTCTTTTACCGTGATAGGAAAAGATGCCTTCACGTGTTGGCTATTACATGACATTCGCAGAATGGCCATTAAGATGGAGCTGATTGATGTGGAGCCTACTCAGGAACTTGTCAGAAAGTTTCAGCAACTCCCGCCAGCAAAATTCAGACAGACAGCACATGCGGCCTGGGGCGTGTACAATTACCTTACGTAAGTGAACATGATAGAATAAGTGAGCTCTTGTTGATCATTTCAGTGTCTATTCCACTCATCGCCCATCCCGGCCTATTAAATATGCGCCCGCCATGCCAATACCGGGTGATTCATATAGGAGGTCCAGTGGATGGGTTTGGCCGCCCCATCCGCTCCCCAAATATATGGGCCAGACATTTACTACTTTTTCCAAGTTCTGGGTAATCTATCAGGAGATAAACGTCGCTTCTACACTTTGCGATGAAGCAGCCCGGGAAAAAAGATATTCAATAGAGTTTGCGGAGAGGAAATACCAACAATTGCTCGCATGGGCTAATGAAATGCACTCTGAAATGCTTGGACGGGACTTGAGGCCGGCACATGTGTATTTCTTCCAGTCAGTCGTCAGGTCCCTCGGTCATCATAACTATACTAACCTCATAACAGTGCTCAGTATCACTGGTGTATCATTCATCTCTTCCGTCCCTTTCTGGGCTCCGGGCGGAAAATTCAACTTCATTCATTTCATTCCAATGATGGGACCGCTGAGACGATTTTCTTGGCATCGTTGAATCAGCTCAAACGCCTACTTATAATGTATCATCAGATCCCTCGACATTTAAGTGATAACACCTGGATCAGTGGCGTTGTTCTCCAGATTGCGAATGCCGTCCTGCTGCACAGAAAATGGGATCCTGACTGGGGATTTTATTGGAAACTGTGCTCGAGTTTCTGGAAAGAAGGATATATGCGCTATCGTGTGTTCTACTTTCTTGTTCAGGCACACCTATGTTACGCCGTTAGATTAGAAGCCATGACTTTCGACGAGGCTAGGCACTTGTTAAAGCAGCTTAAGGCAGCTGCAAGTCACCACGATACACCAAAGACCGCTGAGGCTAGTTTTGTGCTCGACCACGATCTTGCCGTGACAAATCTCGAAAGCTCAACATTCAAAACTTATGCGGATGGGTTTAAAGAGGAGGCAATATTATTCAAATTCACGACTGCGGGTGACTACGAGGTGACTGAGGATTCGAAAATGGAATGAAAATACTAATCTTGCTGCGCATGGAATAGCCAAATTGTTCAATTTCTCTTTTCTAGTTAAATTCAAGACCATTCAGGTTTGAACTGTCGTGTCCGAGACCGAATATAAAAATCACATCTCTTCTGGGATAGCTTGTTTTGTTGTTTTAGAGCATCCGGGTTCCAGCCGGGCACTATTGAATCGATCTTCAATCCACCGCAAAAAGTCTGTCTGCGCGGCGATGTGGATGGTATCGTGGCCAAAGTCAGGGTAAAGCAATAATTCGAGTGATGATTCAGGGTATGCATCACATGTTTGGTCAACCTCTTTGATTGTCAGAGTTGGATAAGCAATTGTATCCTCAAGCCCTTGGATAACAAGCATTGGTGCCTCTATGGCATGTGGACCAACTCCGACGTATCGTCGTGCCCAATCAAGAACGATAGGATCAGAGGTAAGTGATTGATCCTTCAATACTTGTTTGACGGTCAAGTCTGAAAATAAATAGGTTCCTGTCACCAAACAGCCTGAATCCGCAAGAGCAGTTCGATTTGCTGCAACATCACTGATATAATCGTGAAACCGAAAGGACGGATAGAGACGGGATAGGGATAACAAGCCATATACCAACACGATGTTGCCAACAGGGCCTGAGTTTTCGTTGCGTATATTTTCAGAAAGCATGTCGATTAAGCGCATGACTGGTGCGATTGAAACGGCCCCGAGGAATCCACCGATTGCATTGGAAGCCTTTGCTTCTCGTTCGTTGGTTCGCCACGCGGCCAAAGCGCCTTCGCTGTGCCCAACAACCACCCATTTCTTGGATAAAACGTCTTCTCCAAGAGCCTTTCTTGCAGCCTTCACACTGAAACTGACATCATTTGCATGCAAAATGCCGGCCACGTATTTGAACCCTCCCGGTATATCAGTTCCTTGTCCAGCGTAGTCAGTAGCGACGACAGCATATCCTTGCCGAGCAAGCGCAAACGGTCCGGCCATCCCGTAAAATAAAATTTTATTATTTGATGGTGCACATTTGCGAGCGCCCCCAGATGTGCCATGAGCCCATGCAACCACGGGGAATGGCTCACGACCTCGAGGATTCGAGTCTGGAACCAATGCGAATGCAGAAGCAGGTATTGGGTTCCCGTCGATATCTTCGCTCATATAGAGAAACCTGGATAAAGAAATTCCATTAGGGATTGACCAGATGTTTGATGCCTCATCAGCTGATATGTGTTCCCATTTGATTATGTCTCCTGTCGCATACTTTGAGAGGTTCCAGGGATTTCGATAGAATGGATCAAGAATGACGTCGATATTGATCCATTGTTCAAATTCGGTTTTGAGAGCATTACCATAGTTCAACTGGCAGGAAATATCGCAATACGCGTCAAGTTCTCGTGCGATTGCATTGGGTAATAACGACAAGGTGATGAAGACAAAGGTTAGAGAATAAAAAGACATTTTGAAGGATATGCGCATCAGCAAGTGAACCAATTGGCTCTGAATGCCAAAATCAGCTGTCAAAGGGGAAATAGTGGCCAACATCTTTATACCAGAAGGCACTCCTTCGCCTCGCCGTGGGGGGGAAGAAGTTGCGGTCACCGCGCCAGGTTGCACAATCGGAATTTTCGGTTATTTTCGGGCACGATTTGCCAAGCATTGAGAAGGAAAGCCCTAATCAGCCAATTCAGCCAAGACATGCATCTTTTCCCAGGTTTTACACGAAAAGACGCACCAATGGCAGCCTGAGCAACAACCAACACGCAGCGCAATGGGACCCACGTACATCTTCAAGAGTGGAGAAGCATATGATACATGAAGCGGGATCTAATGCGAGCGAAACGGTCCACTGCAAAATAATAGTGATATACAAATAGCTCCGTCTATCCTTGCCTCGTTGGACTAGGTGTTGATTGGGATGACATTGCATAGCCATTGACTTTTGTCCGGCCTCACTGGAAATGGCATCGTCTCAGCTCCCAAATTGATTGACTAGAATCAACACAGGCTATCTTTAACCTTGTAAACTGTAGCATGTTTTATTCCAAGAAAGATTCATTGTGCATCCTTATTGCACCATATCCGTACGCAGCAACCCATTTTCAGATCAGAGTGTTGACTCGCAACAACTTGGCCAAATTATTGTTCTTATTTTGAGTAAACAGTAAATACATCAGCCAAGATTAGCAAATGATGAAGAGTTTACGCATATTGGTTGCCAGAGATGTCGATCCATGTTCCCCCATCCTGGCGGACCACGACGTGGCGGATTTCTCTCTGGTTCGCCTTGTTCATGGCGTGGTCCACGATGACCCCAGATGCCATCATTTGTGGCAGGCCACATGGGAATGTAACAAATTTCCTAGACGAAAAATGGTTAGCGCCTATAAAACGGCATGAATGAAATCAATAGAACATACATTGGGAGCACAGGGGCCTTCGCAACCAGTCCAAAGGTCAGTCCAGCCCAGCCAAGCCATGAGTTCCTCAATTGCCATCTTCCAGTCTCGAGCCTTGTTGGTAATAAATCCTTCCTTCTCTGTTGTGTGTTTGTTGAAATGCAGAAACCACTCCAACTCGACGTCGACCCCTATTTCTACAACAACGCTACAGATATTATCGAGGGTCTCTTCGATCGCCCAGGAAAGAATTTTCTCCCCTTCGCCAAGAGGTATTGTTTCGAATGTGGCATATTGCGTCTTGCATCTCAGGATGGCTTCTGTGGCAGCTGAAGCGTCTACAGAAAAGTCCTTCCGGAGGGAATCATGAGTGTACGGCCCAGGTGGGTATTCAAAGAATGGCATCATGAACCAATGTGTCAGCATTCGCACTGACTCCAGCCAGTCCCGGTTCCAGGGGAATGGCGCCCTAGCTACGAGCTCGTACAGGTCGTGTAGGTTGTCACCGAAAAAGATGGCGATTTCCTGCGCCGTCAGCTGCCAATCGATGCCACTACATGATGCCTCATCATGATCTTTGATAGCTCTCAATGCGTTCTCAGCCATGGCACTCATGTGCACGCCGTCCTCCTTGCTGACGCCATTTATGCGATGTGCTCGCCTCCGCCTCATGAGCTGCTCAAGTGCTGCGGATCGACCGGGCTCGTCATCGGGGCTATGCCAGGTTCCGTTGGCTGAGATGTTTAACAAGGCCTGTTCAGCCTCAATTCGCGCGACAGTCTGATCTCGGAGGTTGGGGTGGTAGAAGGTGAAGACACCACAGGAGTCCACTCGGGCGCGGGCTTCACCACGGCCTGACGCAGCACCGCGGGTGCCGGACATGCCGTAGCGCCTTGCCGCGGCGGTGAACCACATCCAATTGGCCACGCCGCGAAAGGGCTCACTGGGGTCTGTCATCCCAGGCCCATGGGGCCCCTCTGGAGTGTCTGATACGTCCCGACGCACCCCCAACGGCTGTTGTCCGAAAGCGGCACTGTGGTGTCTCTGCGTCTGTTCCGTCTCGAGTCGTGGCGCTGTCACGTTGAGGTTGGACACCAGACGCAGCGATGGCGAGTCAAAGTCGCACCAGATGAGCTCAAAAGCGGCGTTCATGCGCACCACGCCCTCGATGCCCCAGCCTCTACCGCCCAGCCCGCGTTCCTTGATCCAATGACACAGTCCCTTGGCTCGGAAGTACTCGTCGTCAAGCGGACTCCCGCGTCCGGGTCCGTCGCCCTTGTCTGGTCCTTTGCCGGGGGATGGCGGGCCAAACCGCCGCTTGGGCACGCTGTCGCTATCCCCGTACAGAAATGTCATCTGTGCCTCCACGCCGCCTGGACTCATCAGGTTCGCCGACATGCCGTCAAAATATAGGCAGCCGACACTCCGCACTGTACGGTACGTGCGCAGCCGTGAGTCTGGCAGCGAGCCCATGATGGCGTATGCCATCTCAGCGTCAAACGCAAGCCATTCAGGGCTCGCAGGGTCGTCGTTGTCATGTCTGCCGTGGTAGAGCAAAGTATGGGCGGCAACGGTGCACGCGGCCATTACATGACCGTTTGGGAAAAATGTATTGGGCCATTGCTGCAGCAGATTGGCTGTGCTCGAGAAGATGTGCGGGGCGGAGGAAGAGAAGTTGAGCGAAAAAGAAGCTGCCCCGGCCGAGACGAAACTGAGCAGCAGCACCTGTCCGAGTGTTTGGAACCTCATGGCTCCTCGCGTATCGATGGCGAACACAAACCCATCTACTATTACAGCTGCGAGCACAAGCATAAATTGTGCCTTTTCCGCTTATCGCCCTTGATCGGGGTGACGCGCGTCATTTGCGTGATAAAAAGCTAAGACTAAGTGTGCCCAATTGGTGAATGAAGAAATGCTCAACTAAGCTCCAAACAAAGAAAATGGAGAATGCAAACAATGTTAAATTTTACATTTTATTAATTCATTCCCATGATTATAGTAAAATAAATGGGTTTGCGATGGGATAGTAGGTTTAGGGTAGGTGATGTCTATTACATTATGAATTAGTGCAGGGAGCGAATAAACATCACAATTCACATATAGCAGTTGTGCAAACGAAATTGATTCATGTATTGGAAGAGACCAAATTAATTAAGCCAAAGTGCTTTTGAAGAGGAGCAAGAATATTGTGTGCTGCGAGTATAGTATACTAATGCGTTTGGTTCTCCGCTAGTCAAGACAGACAGGGTACCTTGCGTCCCATTGTTGAGCATTCTTGTACGCATCTACTTGATACATTTCCTCGCCGAGTCTTTGTTACTAACGGTTGCGAGATCAATTCGACTTGAGTAATAGCCTTGGCAATCCAACGAAAATACCCCTGCGCTGAACAAACTCCATGCTTGGCAATAATCTCACTAGTGGGAATAGCTCCCGGCTTGGCGAGAAGAGCCTCATGCTTGGCCGGCTCTTGCGCATACCGACCTGACGCTCAAAAATATTAGAGGATAGCTGGGTGTTAAATATGCCACTTGTGCTCTAGTTCTTTACTCCGATTGGTTTGGGCTGCATCGATTTTACCATGGAGGCAGAAAGCAACCTGTTTCAGAGCAGAGGGTTTGTGACGCTGAGCTTCCATACTGCCCTTGAAACGGCTCTTTGTAGTTTTTGATATGTCTGGTAGAGATTTATAAACAAACAGAGATTTTCCCTGCTTAGCTTTTTTGTGAAATTGTCTCGTGTACTATCCTATTGTTCCGATGATGCAAGCGGTTTGTTCAAAGTTCGCTCAAAGGCACACGAAGAGTCGTCGCAGTTGCAAAATAACACACATGGCCCGACTGGATAGATTTCAAGCCCAATCCGAGGTATTGTATGATAAAAAGGTATTAAATAAGGTATTGATTTAAATTATTTTCGTCAATGCACGGATAGAATGCCCTGACGGGTGCAACTTGGGGCGTCACATTTCGCCGCACTGGCTGGCGCGACATTTATGCCAACAAGGTTAGCGTGGTTACATCCGTTCCAGGTTCATGTGCCGGCAGTCTGAGTAATCAAAGATTGAACAAGGTCGAATGGGACATGAAGCCGTACGAGCCGATGTTCTCATTGGGTGCCCACCACCAATTGCTACATGTTCGTGTGGGAATGAAATTGGGGACTGGCCCTTCGCGTTGCCCTACCAGGAACCCGTTTTTCTCAGACTGCGAAGCGCACCAATCATGCTGGAGTGGGCTAAGGGATAGGGTGGAAATTTGCGAGGTAACATTACTTGCGATAAATAAATCTTGGACTGGCGGCGCGTGCCATGGTTCATAAAGAGACTGGGGAGGGCACAACAGACGATCAGTAGCTGGGTTGGGAATAGTGTCTGACAGCGGCTGTCGGCCCACTACGTATTGTGGATAACAAAAGGACTTGGTTGCGTCACAGCGAGCAGGCAACAGAATAACTTGCAGGACCCATATATTCGACTCGTTTAACTGGCTTCGAGAGCCAACCATCACTTTGTTGCGGTGCTTAAGCCCGGCTGGTGCAGCAGTTGAGGAGCATAGAGCAGGGTACGAGCAACACCCCTGACTCCAATTCAACATTATGAGTGGGCAAACTTGTGGTTCAAGGCTTGTCTTGGGCTCCTGGTGGTCAGACTATTGCTGCCGTTTGTGTCATCCGAGCTCCTCTCTTCAGACTCTCGACCCACACCAGCGATGTGATAGTTGATGAAAAACGGGGCAACCCCAACGTTGACACGCGGAGTGAGGGGGGTACTCCACGCTGATCCCAACGCTTACCCCGGAGTGGATTTGAGTCCGGGGTTAGCAGCAATTGAAAAGCAACAAGTATATAAGTTGCCATCGGACATGCCCGGCCGCGGAGGATATTGCGTCCTTTCTTGCATCCTTCAGGCTTGCTCGCAGAGCCCTCGCAAACGTCATGGACAAAGAAATATTCTCGGGCACGGCTGACATCACCCATGATGAAAAGAACATGGCTGACGCGCCTGCGATGGCTGATGCCACTGGCCGACGTAAATCGACTGCTCTGAACATTGTCGAGAACCCTTTAAAGGTAATTACCATGTCCCATCATATTAGGCCTTTGAACTAATAGTCTTTCTTCACGAAGAACACCTCACCTGAGGAGACCGTGGCTAATGCGCGGGCTTTTGCCGAGTCACATGGAATGTCTGAGCATGCATCTCTGTTTGGAAGGGCTGCTCTCGTTGCGCGCGACCCGCAAAGATTCGAGACCTTTTCCGAGCTTGACGAGGTTGAACGCACTGCGCTTGCCTACGAGCGGGACCACAAATGGCATGGCCCCTTCATGCTTTGGTACTCTATTGGTCTATGTGCAATCGGTGCCGCCACTCAGGGATGGGATCAGACTGGATCCAATGGTGCTAACTTGTCTTTCCCGGAGGAATTTGGAATCAACGGTACAGGAAGGGATGAATGGATTGTCGGTGTCGTCAATGCCATTATTTTCCTGACCGCTGGTCTTATGTGAGATCTGCTATCAAGCAAAGGGAATCATTGATTACTAATGCAATGTAGTGGCGCTTTTATTGTCGATCCTCTCAACCATTACTTTGGCCGAAGAGGCGAAATCTTCATCACTGCTTGCGGTCTCACCGCCACCCCAATTGGATCTGCTTTTGCAAAGTCATGGCAAGGATTATTCGCTGCTCGATTCGTCCTGGGCATTTTCATAGGCTGCAAGAACGCTAGCAAGTTTCCCCTATGGCTTCAATTGACAAAAGGCTGGTGCTAATTAGTATGAAGCGGTTCCAATTTATTCAGCTGAAATGGCCCCAGCCCGGATTCGGGGCGCCCTAGTCATGTTTTGGCAACTCTGGGTTGTTATCGGTAGGTACCAACTGCTTTTTTGAGACGATTATTTGGTCTAGGATAACCCCTTGCTCTAAATAACTGCTAACGGTGTTCATAGGCATATTTTTGGGTCTTTGCGCGAACGTCATTGTAAAAGATACGGGTAGAATCTCTTGGCGCCTCCAACTTGGCTCAGCCTTCATTCCATCCTTTTTCCTCGCCTTGGGCATTTTCTTTTGCCCCGAATCCCCTAGATGGCTCATGAAACATGACAGACATGCTGAAGGATTCAAATCCATGTGCCGCTTGAGAGCCCATCCTATTATTGCTGCAAGAGACTTTTACTATTCATGGGTCATCTATGAGGAGGAACTGAAAGAAGCAGCTGGTACAGGCTATTTCGCCCGAATGCGGGATTGCTTCACCGTTCCGCGAATCAGACGAGCCAACTATGGTGCCTCCACTGTAATGATTGCTCAACAGATGTGCGGCATCAACAGTAAGTAAACTACGCCGTACAATTGATTGCTTTTAACACTCTATAGTCATTTCCTTCTACAGCTCAACTATTTTTGAAGATGCAGGTTACTCGGCGGTAGAGGCTCTGTATGCGTCCCTCGGATACGGAGCGATCCAAATGCTAGCCACCATACCAACCTTATTCTTGATTGACACAAAAGGCCGAAGAACGTTGTGCTTAATAGTGAGCCTCCAAGTCAACTATTACATGTGAATCTGAATTTGACTAATTGGGAATATTTGAAAGACTTTTCCCCTGATGTGTATCTTCCTTTTAGCTGCTGGCCTGTCCCTTCTGAAGCATGATGGTAGTCGCGGCGAGCGAATTGGTCCAGTTGCCTTGTAAGTATACTAGGTGTTTAGGGAAAGGATTTAGCTGACACTTTGCCCAATTAGGTTCATCTACCTCTTTACAATTTGCTACTCTTTGGGTGAAGGACCAGTTGCTTTCCAGTACTCAGCAGAGGTCTTCCCAACCGTTCAACGTGAGCAAGGAATGGCTTGGGCCGTCTGTATTAACAACACTTTTGGTCAGTGATCCTCCCAACATGTGAATATGCTACTGACTACTCTCTTTAGCTGGTGTGCTTAGTGTTACGTTTCCGAGGATGAGAACAGTAATGACTCCAACAGGCGCTTGTGAGTGAATGGTCTATAAGTTACTGTCTTGATAATTGCTGACCATTTGTTTCTAGTCGGCTTCTATGCAGGTTTAAACCTCATCGCTTGGTTTATGATTTTCTGCTTTGTTCGAGAAACAAAACAACTAACCTTGGAAGAATTGGACCGTAAGTGGTTCGTCAAAATTGAGGGACTCCTACTAATAGACTTATAGAGGTTTTCTCTATCCCAACAAAAAAGTACATCACATATGAGTCGACTGTTTGGCTTCCCTATTTTGTCAGGCGACACATATTCCGACAGAATATTTCTAAGCCGGCCCCGATTATTGAGAAGGCCGACGATCTTTCAGACTCGCCTTAAAGAGCTAGCGGGAAGAATCAGAGCGCTAGCGCAAAATGGGAGAAGGAAATTACATGATGTACTGAGGAAAGGAATTTAAGAGACTTGCTATTTAACAACCTGATTTAGATAATAAGCATCCCTTTTCCCTTATGATGAATGTCACATTGATGACTGTCGTAAAAGTGAAGTGATAGTGCTAGTGTTTTATATTGCCATTAAAGCCACCAATCACCAAGGGATACCGAAAGACAATACTCGGAACGAGATATTTACGTGTCTGGGGATCCGAAATAATCATATCCCTGGAATAGCAATGCTTGACACGACATTACTTGGTGACCGCTGCAGGCGGCAAGAACAAAATGCCGACTGCGGGTATCAAGCCTACAACCGGAACAACGGGGAGGGAAGAGAAACGGGAGGGAAAGACAGGAACACAAGATCTTAAACGACTGATGATCCTAGGCCAGCAGAAAAATTAGTATGACTCACTGTATCACCTTTGCTCAAGAAACTCACAAGAGGCATGATTGCAACAGGGAAGCATGGCATCGGATAATTGGAAAAGGCAATTGTCGATTTCAATTTAATACTGATTATTGAGTATACTCAGTTCCACTCTCTCTTTCCATTAATGTGAAAGTTGGCTGGGCTGAAAACCATCCCGCCATTTCCGAGCCAACCGTTTTATGTGTAAAGGCAGCCTCCTCGTCTCCAATCTTAACAACTTGGCCCCCTCTACCACTAGCGGCAGCGTCAGCAAGAAGCTGAACACGGCAGCAAGTTTCCAAACTCATAAACCAGAACACGGTGCTCTCGATGCTCTCACCGGTAGTAAGAAGTCCGTGATTTGCCAAGATGGCAGCCTTTTTGGTGCCGAGCGCTTTGGCGATGTGCTGTCCCTCGCCTTCCCCAATGACAACACCCCCAAAGGAATCATAAAATGCGAGGTCATCGTAAAAAGCACAAGAGTCCTGTGTGATGATGTCCAGAGAGCGTCCGAGGGTAGAAAATGCTCTTCCGTGGACGGAATGTGAATGCGCGACGCAATTCACTTCTGGTCGAGCCTCGTGAACAGCATGATGGATCATATATGCTAGTAGAAAGCATCAGGTTTAGAAAAGGCTAGAGACTTAGGCAAACGGATAAACCAACCTGCAGCATTAAGTAGCTTCACTGGACCACCTTCTACAATGTTTCCTTTGGCATCAACACGGATGAGATCAGATGCTTTGAGTATCGGCCAGGCCACACCAAAGGGATTAACCCAGAAACTTGTGGGGTCAACAGGATCCTGAAGAAGCAGTTAGCATGGTTCTAATAGTTCAAGATGGACCATACGCGAAATGTGATGTGTCCAGCAACACTATCCACAATGTCAGCATTCAGCCACTAGCATTTTACCCTAGGCAGTTTACCCTTCATCAAATCCGAGTTTTGCGAAAATCCGAAAGGCTAGGGCCAATCTTCCCTTAAGGTATTGACGTTCTTTATAGGGGTCATCAAACTTGGGCGGGCCGATTCGATTAGATGCTGCGGATGCATTTGCGTCGCCATCGATGGGCCCACTTGGGCCTCTAACAATACTGTCAAGAGCCGACGGGGCCATTCTGACGGGTAGATGGAAATAAGGAAGAAAGCTTTGGTGAAATGCTGAAAAGATACTAATATGTGAAAAAGCTCATCCAGGGGGTCTTGAAATATGAATAAAAAGAAGTGTCGTGATAAAGATTGAAGACAGCTGGTCTCTTCGACGGCGTCTTTTATGATGCCCAACTCGAAGTGGGGTATGGAATTTCGCCTGCCGAGGCATGCAGTTCACTTCGGCCATGTCGTGAATGTCATTCAACATTAGGTGGACCTTGGATGCGCAATTCCGCGTCGCTCCTCCAATGATGATGATGTGAAGTGCGGGGGAATGTCGCCGTCGTATGCGGAAAGGTCATCAACAACAACGTCATTGGTTGCTGGGGGAGCTGAGCCGTCCATCCATGCACGCCAAGAAGGTAGCTTTCGAGAGAGCGACAGAAACAAGAGACTGATTCTTTTAAGCATTGATAGCAACAAAAGCAAGAATATAGGGACCCTTGGTCGCTTATTAATATGTCGAGGCGACTCGTCGCAAGAAACATAATTCAAAATTTTAATGAAACCCAGCGATCAGTATAAATCGGCACTCTGGATCAATGCATAATTGTACGTCGTTCTTCTGTCCGAAAGATAATGAATACTATTTCATTGGATCGCTTTTTTTCAGGTGTGTCGTTGGAAAAGCTTTCGTGTGGGAGCTCCGCATCCACTTCCCCGCACTTCATCAACCAACCGCCTTTGGAGACTTCTGACCGTAGAGTTTCTTGGCGGTCAAAGATTTGCAAATAAATGCTTGGCCTTAGTCGATCTGTCAAAAACTCAGCTATCATCTAGTTGAGCGGTGTGGGGCTCCTTGAGCAGTGAGAATTGAGTTAGAGCAAGGGTATGTTATTATCCTTGGCACTGTAGGGCTGAGACTAACAATAATTTGAAAAGAAGGAGTAAGGACTTGGAAGCTTTAGGTTTCGGTGCCTCTCTGGCAACAGCGTAAAGATGCTAGTGGCAGTGTCTGGATCCTTATTCTCAACCAAAATTAGCCTGCTCTGGGTTGTAATGCATATGAACTCTAGATAATCCATCAAAACTGACGTAGGATTTCAACTATATCAAAGGAATCCCAGGATTGTGAAAGTCAGAGCCAAAACCACAGCCAAAAAGAAAACAAAAAGCTTGTAGTCAGCTTGACTCGATATAGCCTTTGGCTCATCCATCATTAATCCGGTTAGCTAGAATGGAACGAATCACACTTTGATATTTCCTAGCAAGCCGTTGCAAAATCAGAAACGAAGTGAACTTATCATCATCTAGACTCCGAAAAGCCATCAATGCCTCGGTGGAGTGTGCGGACACGATTTATCTATGCGCCGAGGCCACAGCGGTCATCATACATAGCAAGCACTGAAGTTCTTCGTAGAGTTATTACTATTAGACCTCACTGATCGATACTAATTCTTGATTTAATGGAGATTTTGTCGAGTAAGGTTTGGACTTTTTAGCCAGTCCGCCTCGTTCATCTGTTAGCACTGTCAATGCTATCAGATAGGCTATCGATTCGGATCGCCGCAAGAGTATAGCTAACAATAGACTGCACTGCTGAACGCAGCATGTTGGTAACAATTTGAAGGATAGTACGACACTGTAGTGATGTCAAATATTCATGGCGTCCAGGCACAAACATTCTCAATCGATTAGCTGTGGTCGCCAAAGCTAGCTCAAATTTCAAATTGCATCAAGACCATAGCTTAGCCCTGAAGGAAAACATGAATTGCCTGGGGAAGTAAATAACGTGCATTGCATCCCAGTGGATGACATCAGAGCGGGAGGAAGGCTGCGATCTTCCAGCAATGATGCCCTATGAGGTAAGCGGCACTAAAGTAGCTGACGCACTGGTCGTGGGTAGCGGGATTTTACATGGGGGCCAAGGAGGGTTCTCCCCGGGACTTTTGACCCTTGTTTCGTGGCAAAGATTCGTAATGCATTGTCCTTCGGCGGAGAGGTTTTATTGGGAAATCCATCAATCTGGTCCGCGAGAGGGAACCTTGTATCGAACGATGGGAAACCAGCTAGGCTGTCCACAGCGGCCTCGAGCGGTTTATTATGCTTGCTTCTAGCGCCGGTATGCAGACCCCCCACTGACCTAATCTGCCGATGCCAAGGAGGGTTGTCTTCGAGCCGACAGGGGCCCCATGAGCACGTAATGGCCCATGCTTCGTTACGAGGCCGAGGCTCTTGAAAATTTTCACGTCGCAATGCTAATCAATCTTATCTGATCCGAGTGATAAGGCCGATGTCACCCTAGGGGCATGAAGGACCCCGCTTGTCTCCCGCTTTTGGTGGGCATGTTCAATATTGCTTACCCAACCTCTGGCGAAAACAGAAGAGATCAGCGAGTCGGTACGCGTTGGGGGTGGGTTTCAAGCTTATTGCACCCCCACCACCCGTTGCGGCATGTAGTAATGTGTCCAGCTCGGTTGGCCAAACGAACTGTTTTAATCCCGCATCTAGATCTTTGCGTACGGTTTGTATTTTGACATTTCTCGGGAGGGATTTAGAGGTCTCATTGGGTGCCGCTGCCTGGCTGTCGGTTGGCGGTTATGAGGCTTTCTCGGCTCGATCCACGCCTCCTACAAGCCCGGCCATTAGTAACAGGTACACGGAAGGCTAAAATGATACCAAGCGTCGAGTTCAAGCGGCGCGCCTGGGGCGGTCTACTTGGCAGATGATCACTTGTGCAGGGGTTCAACAACACAGAAGCAGGGTGGGGGTCTGGATTTCAGAATTCTGGACTTTCGGTTTTTGCCGGGACGTATTTAACCTCCCCACGGGGGCTCTGCTTGAAATTTTGCCTCAATTTTATTTTGAGGAGGCGAAATTGTTGTCTAGAGTTGGGTAGTTGTGCTACACACGCCTGGCAGTGGCTTTACACCAGCTTGTCTCGTCTGGCCCCTTGTACTGATATTCAAAGCACCTGTACGAAGCCGCCATCATGCTGGAGGCCATCCTTGCTCATTGGCCGACGCTCGTCTTGGCACTCATTCCACTCATTGGATTTTACCTTTCCCGGAAATTCAAGTCTACTGACATCAACTTGAAAGAATTTGCCCACTTTCCGCAGCCGGAACCGGCCGACAAGAAAGCTGGACACTGGCCATGGATTGAAAGGTCTGCCCTCGCGGGCGAAGCAGGAAGGTCTTGGAGTACGTATTGAATCTCATACTCAACGGGAATGAACTAGTTGGGACTGAGTAGAGTGTTAACAGAGTGGCTTTCCTCCAGATATGATCATGTATGAACAATGGCAGAAGCTTGGATACCCACCAGTCATGCTAGTTGATTGGCGACCCAGAATGTCTTTTGTAATCTTGTTCATCCTTGACAACACTGTAGCCGAGCAGGTTACCAAGCCCTCTAAGAGATACGGAACAAGTATTCCCAAGCACCCAGCCATCTTGGACTTGAGCCCATTGGTTGGAAAACGATCTCTAGTTACTTTGGATGTAAGTAGACATCTCAAAATAATTTTAAACCATGGCAAAATTGACAAATATCTGCAAAATAGGGAGATGAATGGAAGGGCCTACGAAAGCGAATCATCCCCGGATTCCAGCCACAACACCTACTAAACCTTGTGGGTCTCATTCTGGACAAGTCTCAGATCTTCATCGACATTCTCGAGAGTTACTCCGAATCTGGGGAGGAATTTGGCATGGATGAGTTGGCGACAAACTTGGCATTTGATGTTATCGGTAAGACTCTACTAAATTCCGTAGCTGAATCTTTCGCTAACTTCATCAATAGGAATCGTCACATTTAATCTTGAACTCAATGCCCAGATCCCCGGAAAACAAAGCCCTGTATTGACGACATACCGGTCACTTCAGCAGGCTTACGTCAAGAGAGACAACACTGTACACTGGATGCGAAGTTACTTTACGGAAAATGAGCGTCGCATCAGAAGGCTTGACAAGGAGTTGGATAGTGTCCTAAAAGACACTATTCGCAAGGAACATGAGAAGATGATTGAAGGCAACGCCACCACTACTCGAAGTGTTGCAGCTCTCAGTTTGTCTGGCATTGAAGAACTTACTCCTGAGATCCTTCAACAGACCAGTGATACTTGCCGAGGTTTCTTATTTGCTGGACATGACACGACAAGTATTCTGATGCAGTGGATATTTTACGAACTAGGAAGACGCCCTGCCTCTCTGAATGCCCTCAAGGAAGAACTCGACGATGTCTTTGGTCCAGATCCCAGCCCATCCTCTGTCATTGCTCAGTTGAGGGCTGCTGGAAATGGAGAGTTGATGAGCCGCCTAAAGTGTGAGTGAGCCTGTGAAATGGCATACTCTATTTATATTTGAAAAGACTAACCTTCATCGCCATAGACACCGATGCGATTGTCAAGGAGGCCTTGCGAGTCCACCCACCTGGTACCACTGCCAGATTAGCACCCAAAGGATCTAACACTGCTCTTACAATGCCCGACGGAACACAGTTAGTAGTTGACGGTTTGATTCTAAGCCCTGTAGCCTATGTTATCCAGCGAGATCCGAAGATCTTTGGTGAGACCAGGGACTACTTCATGCCAGAGCGATGGCTGGGCCCTGAAGCCGCCGACATCCCAGAGAGTTCATGGAGGCCATATGAGAGAGGTCCAAGACGCTGCACAGGTTCAGAACTTGCAAACATGGAGGCACGAATCATTTTGGCCTGTGTCGCAAGACGTTTTGACTTTATCAAGACTGGTCGGGGCGAGCTGGAACTTGATGACAAGGGATTGCCGATACTGGACGACATGGGCTATTACAAGACCAAATCTGAATTATACACTGTAAGTGAACATCCAAGGTGGTGCACTTTCCTCCAATCTTTGACTAACTCACCTGTCTCTTTGACAGACCGACCAAGTCACTTGTAAGCCGGTTGACGGGACAAAAATGAAGGTGAGGGTAAATGAAAAAGCAAAGGCCTTTTCAAAATAGCATTATGGAATCCCAATGTAAAATTCAAAAAATATTTGACCATATTCAACACAAAAGCAATACTGGAAGGCCCTGTTAGATAGGCGGGTTGTACTTGTACATGGGTTTAACACCCTAGATATTCCAGTTTCAATGCCAATTTCATGTTTTAGGTGTTAGCATCGATATGAGCCGAGCCAATATGAGCCCTATATTGATATCTTGTACACAGCTTATGAGGTGAAGCTTTTATCTTTCCACTATGTAAGCCCTATGCCAAGACAATTGATATACAGCGTAAGGTGGAGCTAATTAGGGATACGAGTGCTTCCGCGGAATTTGTGTTATCTGTCTGGAGCGTCGGAAGAATAGACGCCCGCGGAACGGGAGATCGGAATTACGAATTAACTAGTCTACGGATGGGTTGTTTCCAATGGAAAGCATGGATAAAATGTAATAAAACCTGGTTTGATTCGGGGCCTTCAAAATCTGTCGAGCAAAGATCCATGGTGACTATTCTGACGTATCATTACAAGATTGTATCATGAACACGACTGAAACGTTTCGTTCCCAAACATGGGTGGATATTCCAGAAGATAAAAGCATTTCAGCTCTGACTCTTCTAGAAAATGTTTCTAACACACCGCCTGACAAGGTTGTCCTTGAAGAAGCCGCCACTGGAAACTATATTACATATGCCCAATTGCGTCAGTATGTGCGACGACTGGCTCACTGGATGGTAAACCATATGGGTTTACAAGCAGGACAGAGAGTATCAGTCATGCTTCCAAGCAGTGTAAGTTTGAAGAGATTTCGCTAGTTTTCTTTCATGACCCTCGTTAACAAAGGGTCTTAGATCGGCAACATACTTGCTATTCATGCTTGTTGGTGGGCTGGCGGCATTGTGAACACAATTAATCATGTTTCGAGCGACAGTGAAATAACAAATGCGATCGAATTAGTGCGACCGGACTTCCTAATATTCAGCGAACAGTCTATGAAAGCCATTGAAAGACTACAAGGACAAAGCATCACAACACCTAAGCCTCATTTCGTGTATTCTGGCGATGGAGACGTGCATTATTTGACGGTAGGTTTTCAAACGGTGATATTTGTTGATTCCAGTTCTAGACTTACTCAAAGCACTCTACCTCTAGGTACCTATCTTGAGCGGGTACGAAAACCAGATGCCTATGGCTCCTCTGCTTCGACCTCGATCAAGCGAAGTCTGTGCCCTCATAACCTTATCCAGCGGAACAACAGGTAGCCCAAAAGCAGTGATGCTTTCTCATTTTAATCTAGTGGCTTCATGCCTTCAGTTGCGCGGCCACAATGAGCAAAATTGGAGGGGCTCTCAATCAGAGATTTTTTTTCCAGTAAGAGAATAGATTCAATGTCCTAAATCTTCATCTATGTTACTAAATCTTGAAGCCTTGTATGTTAAAACTCCATGAGTATACGAGTTCTACTGTAAATGAGAGAATTGACTCAAATTGTTAATAGTATCACACATATACGGCATCTATGTATGTGTTACAATGTCAACGTGGATTGGAGCTTACGTGTGTCTTATGCCACGGTTCGATATTGAAAGCTACTGTCGGGTAAGCCTACTGAGGCTTTCATTGTCGATTCTATTATAACTCTAAGTGTCGGCAGCTGCTACATGACAAGAAAGCAACTGTGGCACGAATTGTTCCCACAATTGCAAAAGTGCTTGCAGAGGACCCTGCTGTTTTGAGATATGAATACCCACATCTCGAATATTTTTCGTGTTCGGCGGCACCCATTACGGTATGATAAGTACCAAAAAAAATCATTACGGGAACTAACCAGTACTCTAAACAGGAGAAAACAGCAGAAAAGCTAAACAAAAGATTTTCTAGAGTCCGTCTTTGCCAGAGTGAGTTTCACACGACATCAAAGGCTGATTTCATATCAAAAACCCTAATAATGGTTATTCTAGCATATGGATGTACAGAACTGTCTGGTGCGGTCGCGCAAAGCGGGATACGAGACGAAAACCTCCCTCTCATTGCAGGTGGCCAGCCGATCGCGAATGTAGAGATCAAATGTTTGGCCCAGGATGGAACCTTCACTTCTATTGGAAATGTCGGTGAGATCGTGATAAAAAGTCCCGGAATGATGATGTAAGAATCCATTCTCCATACTTGTACCAGGCACATACTAATCCGATATACCAGGGGATATATAACACCAGAAGGCTTAGCGGCGCCTGAAACCCCCAATGAGGGCTATCACACTGGTGATGTTGGATATGTCGACGACAATGGGTACATTATTATCACAGATCGCTTGAAGGATATGATAAAGTACAAAGGGTATGTAAGACGTACATTTGGCTGACGCGAGGAGTAAATTCAGAGTTGACCTGACTCTATCTAGCTTTCAAGTAGGACCTGGCGAGTTGGAAAAACTGGTATTAGAGCATGACGAAGTTCAAGAGGTTGCTGTCTGCGGAGTTTGGAATGACCAAATGGACACCGAAGAGCCTACTGCATTCGTCGTTCTGCGCGAAAAGTCTAAGGACACTCAAAACAGGTCTATTATCGCAAAAAGTATCATTTCCACTATTGAGAGTCGAGTTGCAAACTACAAGCGTTTACGAGGGGGGGTGGTGTTTTTGAACTCACTTCCGAAGAACAGCCTTGGGAAAGTATTGAAGAGGGTACTGACACGCTCCAAGCTGGATTCCATGAAACTTACAGCAAAGCTATAAAAAATAGTTTGGTGCTCAGGGCCAACTATGGAACATTATTTTGTTATCAATACCTAAACAATAGATAAAGTATTGTATCTAGGCTACCTAAAGAAAGTTTCGTGCATTTCCAAAGTCTGATATATTGGTCTTTATGCAATTTCCATTTTCTGCCATCATATCTGGCAATAATTCAGCTAAAAATGAATCAAAGTCTGTGCATGGTTGATATGGTAATTTTGGAGATCCGATGGCATCATTTTCTAGCAGGGAAAATTCGCTATTCTCCTTGTTGGAACCATCAATCTCATTATTCGATAAGTCAAGCTCAGGGGGTGATTTAGCCAATTCAAGAGCTGGATCTATCATATTTGAGTCAATGTTCTCATTGCACATGTCAAATTTCAGAACACATTTAAGTGCTTCAAAGGCTCTGGCAGCTGGAGTAACGGTGTTGGATAAAGTTTGAAGCATCTCTCCAGCTGTTTTAAGAGCAGTGGTAGGATCTTGGTAATCGCCTGTTGTGCTCTCCCGTTGCCCAAGAGTTAGATAGTAGATTGCCTCGACTAGAGAGGCGGTTAGTATGTACCCGTAATTTTCTCTCGCCCCAAACGTGCGAAGATATTGGCCTACAGCCTCCAACGTTTCCAGGGATAGGGAAAAGCAGGATTCGAATCTTCCCAAATTCAACTGTTCGTGATCCACTCTTTTGTGCCGAAGGCTCAATCGCAACCCCTGATATCGCTGTATTTGAAGCCAGTGTTAGCCAAAAAGAAAAAAGAGAAAAGGAAAGCCATAATGTAAATAAAATGACGGCCTTACCAAAAATACAGTTAGACGACGCCTTATCTGAATTTCAGACTCGCCTTCATCAATGGAACGACAAAGCCACTCAGACGACCAGGAAAGACTGGATGGAGTCTGGTCTTTGGGCGCTAGAATTCTGGCATCAAAAACTTGTATCTCAACCCAATTACCAGCCAAAGGAGCAGCAGGGGCAAGGAAGCTGTCCCATATTGTTTCCCAAAGCCTTGCTTGATTGAACGTCGTCTGAAGATAAGCCTTGCTAACAACGTCAATTTCAGTGCCTAGTTGGTCAACAGCGTCCGAGTTTTGTGCATCCCGAACAAAGTATGCTATGCCACACTTCTGAGTAATTCTTTTATCCACAAAGTCAAGCACAATCCAGAGTGCTGATGGATCAACAAGACCGTTTGATTCAGCGCGAGATAAAGACTGACTTAACCCAGTCAAGAGGGCAGCATGGAGCCCATGCATAACATGTACGGTTGCAATTCGTAGTCTCTCTGCTGACAACAAGTATGTTGCTGATACAGTGTGATAGATTACGTGTTCGATACCTGGATGGTGAATTCCTTCGAAGTGTTGCATGAGCCTTCTGCTTTGCCAATATGAGTAAGAACCTGGCCACGAGCCAGATGGATTGCCCTTAGTGCTTAAGAGCTGTCCATATGCAACAAGGATAAGCAGGATTGATATAATTGAATGATCTTCTTGAGTCACAACGAGAGAGTTATCGGGCGAAGGAAAACCGAGCTTCCGAAGAGTCTTAGACATCAACTCTATCATGTAAGATTTATGCAGGCATGGGAAGTAGCACTCAAACTCCATTAGTCCTTTATTAAGCCATGTCTTGAGATCAGAGGGTGAAGGAAGAGTGGCTGCACAAGTCTTTGATGGCATTTGGTGTAAGGGAGTCGGATCCATTCCTGCACTGGAGCGTATGGTGCATATTTGAGAGGCCACCGCGAATGAATTCATCCATTTCAGCCCGCCAACAAACGTGTCTGTTTCTCCGTAGGCTGATTCAAAAAATTGAATGCTTCTTGTGGTATGATTTATCATGCTCTCCAGGTTGAGAGTATCGTTTGTGGAGGTGAATAACTCACTTTCCCAATTTGCAGATGAATGACGCTCGGATGAATGGATTGCCGTGTTCCCAAGAGCCGTTTGTGAGTTTACAGAGGCCCCTGGTTTGTATGGGTCCAAATTAAGCGAATGTTGCATAATTATGGTATCCATTTTTTGTTGAAGTCTCCGAAGCTGCTCCTTCATTACGTTGGCATCATTGTGTGCAGCAATATCAGGTTCAGAACGGGATTGTTGTCTACAGGCATGTTGGTGAAAAGATGCATTGGAGTGATGCGGAAAGGGTCACTAAGGACTGTAAAATGAGGGTGTAAAAGGATTGATTGACTCTCTCAGGGACCGAGGGTCCCTGCTGCCCTAATGGCAGCTGGATTACTAAGGTCATTTATCCACGTGACTACCCTTCACGTATCATGGAGAGAGATCCTGAATGGGACATACTTGCTGATAATTGAAGAAGTCCGTCTTCTTCTAGATGTTGGCTTCCTCCGAAAATCTCCATCGGCCATTGTGTAATGACAGTCGACACCTCTGGCTCGACAGTTGTGGCATGGATCCTCACCGGAACACTAAATGCATAAGACAGAATCCAAATTAGAAAATTCCTTCGGAAGAACCTAGGGCTCACCAACCTTGACCTTACGACGTTGGCATTCGACACTACAATAATTGGCGTAAGTACTGGGACGAAGGTTATTCAAAGATGAGAACTCACCAAGCGTGGGATGTGTATGCATCTCTTTTGTTCGCTCTTTTGGCTATCATCTTTGGAGGCATGGTGAATGCTCGCAGGAATCCGAGGCTTCCGTTGGATTGTGAAATCGCGATAGAAGAGATGAGTACGACCGTATATTATTCCACGGACCCGGTGCCGAGGTAACCCACATCGCCCTGACCACTCCCCCGCATTTTATACTCTCCACGAAGTATGCATGGCCTAACTTAGTGGTGTTCGATAAATTTAGGGATGGCATCCTAAGCCCAAAATGGAAAAGGTTGTCATCCAAATCCCAGCATCACCATTTTCTGCAGTGACATCATAACCTAGCATGCACTGACCATACGACGAGCTGAATGTGAATTCCGTAATGGCACTAGGGTCACAAGATTCACAGAAGATTTACTCCAACTAATAAAGACCAACCAATTTTTATCTCACATAGCAAAGGAGAAGTTTCAATATAATGATGGCAACACCCAATGCCCAAACTATGCCGCAGTGGGTGCGCGTAATAGATGTTTTTATTATCAGCTACATATATCTACCGCCGGTACACTCAATACACGTGCCCGTAACATAGTTTGACAACGGGCTAGCAAGAAATAAAATGACCCCGGCGGCGTCCTCGACTGTGCCAATACGACCCAAAGGAATGTCACTTATATCTCTCCATCGCTTGGCCGAAGCTGGGATGCCCGGGCGAATCACCTGTCCAGCCAGGTTGAATGATTTTGCAGTGGAGGGTAACTGGGTAATTCTTGTGTCGATCCAACCATAAGCAACGCTATTACATCTGACATTGTATCTGTTAATCTAGTCAGCAAAACTTTGTCTATTTTCTGAGCAGAAATTGCAAACTTTCCTTCCCCATTCAGCTGCCACAGTTTTTGTGAGACCGTTGATTCCAGACTTTGCGGTCGCGTAGTTGATCTGACCCATAGCTCCATGTAGTCCAGATGTGGAGGAGATGTTGATGATTACTTTATTCATTCCTCTATGTTCAACTGCCATCCAGTGTGCAGCCAATGCCTTGATTAGTCTAACTGGGGCATAGTTATGAATTTTCATTATTATGTCAAAACTTGCTTCTTCCATCTTGTGTATGGCAGAGTCCAACGTAAATCCTACACATTGCCCCATCAGTACGGGCCTGCGGTTGACGTTCTTTCTCTTATTGAGTATTTTCGGAGACTAACCTGCATTGTTTATAAGGATGTTGATAGTTCCCCAAGCTTTAAGTACCTTGGCAACAACTTCATCCGCAAATGGTGGATCTAATAAGTCGCCAACAACAGCCATAGCATCATGGCCAGCTTGTTGGAGTTCAGCAACTGCCTCTTCTGCCTTCCCCTTGTCGAGGTCAACAATCACAATGCGAGCGCCATTGGCAGCTAGAAGCTGAGCTGCTGCTTTGCCAATACCTGAGTAGGTTATCAGTCTCTGTTGTTAAATTCTTTTCTCGCCCAAACCCCCACCTTGTGCTCCTCCGGTAACTATTGCTACCTGTTGATGCAGAGTAGTTCTTTGTGTTTCCCCATTCAAATGACTTAGCACGAGGTTGAGACGCTCGGCTGCATTTTTCGGGGACACTGAAGAACTAGTTAGAGGCATCGCCATCTTGGTCGAGGTTAGAACACCGTATGGGGGTTAATTGATATGCAAATACACAAAATGTCATTCTGCACATATAGCTCTATATTCTTATCATATTATAAAGAGAAATGCAGGTCATTCTCAATTATCCCGGAATTTCCCCGAATATTTTTTCTCGGAAAGGATTTCATGCCTCGTGGGAGTGGATAATATGATATTCCGCGGAATGGTTCTAATTCGTATCCTTCAGTTTGATATTCGGCATAGTAATGCTGACTGGTTTTATAATATTCCGCGGAAATATCTTAATTCTAATTGAATGATCCTATATTCCGCGGAACGATACTCCAACGCAAGTCTCTACAGATATTTACATGAATATATCTATCCCACTTACGATAGTTGGTTAGTTAATCTTGGAGTCGTCAACACATCAATTCAATTAAGAATCATCACTAGAGAAGCCAAACAGTATGAGTGCATCTGCAAAATCGTCGAGAATTCCCTATGCCGATCCTCCATGGCACAGCCTGGGAAACACGACCCTTCAATATAAACAAACACACATAGATCTCCAGCGTTATGTCAGATCTTACGTTGATACTTACGTCAGACCCAATGCCGCAGATTGGGAAGAGTCTGGACATGTACCAGACGAGGTTGGTGAAACGCCATTTCCTTTTTGTACAATGCTCATTAACTGAAAGGCCTTTAAACGTCATGCTGATTTTGGGTTCCTCGCTGCTGGTGTCTTACCTATCCCCGAGGAAGCTAGTGACATCAAACTTCCGGCGGGTATTAACCCAAAAGGTGATTTTGTTCTGCTGGATTCTATTGCCTAGCTGACATGGACTGCCATAGAGTGGGATGCGTTGCATCAAATGATTGTAAGTTTGCAGTTAATAAATTTTTTATTCAACATCACTTACCATTGCTAGATTATTGATGAAATAGCCCGTTGTGGGTATCTAGGTGTTATTTGGGGAATCAACGGGGGTGTCAGTGTTGGGGCGCCCCCATTGCTTCAATACGCCTCTAAAGAGCAGAAGCAAAGATGGATTCCTCCTATGTTGAAAGGAATAGAGCGACATTGCCTTGCAATCACTGAACCAGAAGGTAAATTCATTTCAGCTATAACCAAAAAGGCACTTGGCTAACTCTGGCTTAAAGCTGGGTCTGATGTCGCAGGAATGTCAACTACAGCAGTGGTATCCTCTGATGGGACAGCCTATATCGTCAATGGAAATAAGAAATGGATCACTCAAGGTCGTTGGGCGAATTGGGCTTTCACCCTGGTTCGCACGGGCAAACCCGGGCATTCAGGCTTATCGGTACTCATGATTCCAATGGATGCACCTGGCGTCAGCCGTAAGACAATGCTCAACTCCGGTGTCAAGTCCAGCGGTAAGTATAATCAGGCTCTTTTGTAAGCTCACAATTAATTGTCGATCTAGGCTCAACATTTATTGAATTTGATGATGTTCGTGTGCCAAAATCGAACCTCA
This sequence comes from Calonectria ilicicola, assembly GCA_020809705.1. NCBI lineage: Eukaryota > Fungi > Ascomycota > Sordariomycetes > Hypocreales > Nectriaceae > Calonectria > Calonectria ilicicola. Next base: position 6,698,240 of record CP085829.1, on the reverse strand, counting down.
TTGGTAAAGAGGGCCAGGGATTCGAAATTATCATGTCCAGTAAGTTTTCAAGGTAGCATAAGCATTGCAGGCAGAACATTCTAATGAATGTAGCGTTTGGAAAGGAAAGATTCTGGCTTGGGATCACATCAAACCGCCTCGGTCGTGTCGCCCTTGAGGACAGCTTCGATTATGCCCAACGCCGGGAGGCCTTTGGGGCACCCTTGATGCAAAACCAGACCGTTAGAATCAAGTTTTCGACAATGGCCAGTCGCATCGAAACTACCTACGCCTTTTTAGAATCCCTAGCCCAGAGATCATCGGAGCTAGGACCCCGTGAATTCGCCACCTGGGCTGCATTGGGAAAGGTCAAGGCGGCCAATGATTTAGAATTTATCTGCAGAGAGGCACAGCAGGTATTTGGTGGGCTGGGCTTCAGTCGTGGTGGTAGAGGTGGCCGTGTGGAGCAGATATCAAGAGATTTGCGTTCACTCGTGGTGAGCGGAGGCAGCGAAGAAGTTTTGTTGGACATGATTGCGAAACATGCTAATAAGAAGTCTCGAGCTGCGTTGTAATTGACTAGCATTTGTTGGCTCTGTAGGTTCATGATGCTAATAATGAATAAACGCAGTTTCTTTTCTCTGTGTTCTTTATTTTTAATTGACTACGCTAGAAATCGGTGTGGTCAAGTGTATATATAATGCAGATCAATTTGCTTAGCCAGGCTGGTGGTCAAACGTCAAAGAAGCTAGTTTGCAAACACGACGAGCGTTTTAAACGCAATGGAACCTCTGGAAAGGGACCCTGAACGAAGCAAATGATAGAATCATGCTTATCCAAGAACTATGCTTATACATTTCATCTCAAAATGAAGATCACGTTATAATCATCTCATACCCCTTCGCATTTGTTTAAGGCATCTCTTAGCAATCGGAAACTAGACAAAGTCTCTTAGCGCCGGAGAATCTGCAGCATTTGTTCCAAATAGGTCTAACTCCTCCGGAGGGCAACCAGATCTCACCAGAGTCCAGGTGAGACATTTGACCGCAAAATAGTGGAGCATTGGTCGTATTGTCCAAGGTGAATCCAGGCCGATATTTGCTAGTGCTCGGATGCTACGGGCTACGTATGCATCTCGGAAAATCGACTGATTCACTGCATCCATGACAATCATCTTGACTATTGACAGCTAAGCATCGATATATGATCATAGTGGGGCGAAAGGATGCGCTTGTGTCGTGCTATTAAATTGGTGTCAGCAATAATAGTGGGCATTCATGCTATCGTCGCAAACGGTTCAATGAGGGACTAAACCATTCTCGGACGAATACTCGGAGCCCTGGTGAACTACCAAATGTTGAATATTTAAAGCGGTCAACAAAGCTGCTTCAGCTTCCAGTTTTTCAGTAGTCAGCCAAGGTCTACTTCCTCCTTGCTAGCCTCTCTCAAATCAAACTTATCAACCAACCCATCAAAATGTTGTTCAGCGACTTCCAAATCGTGAGCAGAGCCCATGTTCATTTCGCACGCTTACTTATTGAGCAATAGAAAACCCACGTGAAACCCTATGAGGCCATCTCGCCTTTGCGCCCTGAGTTGTCACAGGCTGGAAAGACAGTTCTCGTCTGTGGCGGCTCCACTGGCATTGGATATGCAATTGCGCGTAACTTTTGTGAAGCTGGAGCTTCGCAGGTCATCATCGTATCTCGTCGGGCCGATGTTCTTCGGGAGTCAGTCTCTCAACTTCAAAAGTCGTACCCAAACACTGCTATTACTGGTCAGGCCTGTGATGTGTTCAGTAGGGAAGAGGCTCAAGATTTGTGGGACGGGTTCCAAGACAGTAATCAACCAGTCGCTGTCGACGTTCTTGTCCTCAATGCAGTCCATTATCCGGAGCTGAAGCCAATCTTGGAGCAAGGAACTGATAGGCTGTGGCAAGATTACGAAGGCAATGTACGGGCTCCACTCTACCTTGTAGAACGATTCTACAGGCAGTCAAACCACTCCAAGAAAAAGGTTAAACGATCCCTCATCCCCGGTTTAGTTTATTCAGCATGACGTAAAGCTGACGCCAAGGCTATTCAGTACTGTCTCTTTGTCTCAACTCAAGATGTTCACCGATGGGATAGCGCCCCACAGATGCCGGGCTACCAACTGACCAAAAACGCATTCACTTGTTTGTTGCAACAGATCGCGCGGGATACGTCCCCAGATTTGATGCAAATTGTTAGCTTCCATCCATCGGTTATATTTACAGAGGCGGCTGCTAGTGCCGGATATACTCGGGAAACATTACCCTGGGCTGATGGTGCGTGAACATTCTCCAGATGCCAATCCGAGACTTAACTCTAACTTCCATCAGAAAACTTGCCGGGTCAATTTGCAGTCTGGGCAGCTTCTCCGGTCGCCGACTTCCTTCATGGCCGATTCGTTTGGTCAACTTGGGATGTCAACGACCTTCAGTCGCCCGAGTTTAAACACTGGCTTAGCACAGACCCATGGGTCCTCAAGGTTGGAGTGAAGGGTCTCTGAGATTTTGAAGTAGCACGCATCAAGTTGTTGCGAGGCTACAATGGGTGTTTTATAGGCTCTAATTTGTTTATTTTTCCCCCGCCGAGATAGTACTAGAAAAACCAGGTTTTGATGATTTGCAGCCGCCTCAACATCATAATCTCGTGTCCCTATAGACCCCTATCGTACAAAAAGACCGACCCCTTAGTCAACTGTCATGAGTTGTTCATAAAACCCTCCAAAATGGCGCTCTGTATCATGGAGATGGATCTCAAGAATCCAATGCCGTTTCTTGCCGTCCTTTCCAGGGACAGTCATAGAATTAGAATTGCCTTTTGCAATATATAGGGTGGTTTTATCGCGAGGGATGCGCTCGTGGGGGAACGATCCAACAATGTGGCCCGCAATGTGAGCACCAAACGTCCATCCATCATCGCTGGCCGCCTTGCAGGCAATGTCATAGAGCTCTTCGCCAGTCATATCGGGGTTCTCCTTGTAGAGCGCCTTGACCTTTAGCCATATCGGCTCGAGAGCATCGCGAAGTTTCTTTTTGTGCGGGTCGTCTCCAAGAACATAGGTTCGGCCGAAATCAGCCTCCCAGGCCTCAAAAACTGGACCGAGATCAACGACGAGAATATCATCAGCCTCAATGACTCGATCCGGGGGGTTTTCCTCGAATGGTCGCAGAGTGTTCGGTCCGCTCCTTATGACGCGCTTGTGCCAATGGGTTCGAATATTGTGGCGTTCTGCGCCCAGCTCATAAATCTTTTCATTCAACTCCTTTTCAGTGATTCCTGGGCGAATGAGATCTCGCTCAATTTCCGTGAAGAGATCGACGGCTTTGTTCTGCGCATCCAAGAGGTATGCGGCTCTTTCTTCTTCAGTGGCAGTTTTAGGGTCCATGGTGAATGCAGACAACAATTTGGCGCTTAGTTTTGGTTTAAGAATTGAGAATAAAAGTTGCTTTTTCCAACAAGGCTTTGTTATTATTTCCCCGCATACAGTTAGTAATACTCTGGTGACTCACCCGTCACGTGGTAGGATGCCTCATTATCATTTCTTTCCAACGATTCAATGCGGGAACTTACGGCATGTACTGACACGAAGCTTTGCCTGTCCGACCCACTTGCAACGAGCTAAAGCGGGCGGGCGGATTTAATGGCACTATTAGTAACGGGTACAACCAATGAGTGTTGGCTTATTAGAAAGCTGGGGCGCTCGGGATTGAGGGATTGAGGGGAATTGATAGCTGTACGCTGCAATGCCAGCTCTCGCGGCGATATCCCACCGTGGACCATCCGTTGATGAGATGCAATCCATTGTTGTTCAAGCAGCATTCGATTTCCTACATTTGATTGGGCTCTCAAGGCTCCGTCGCTGTCTCTAGCGAGGTGCCATCCTACAGAGTCCAACATCTCTTTGGTCAGAGTTGAAACCCTCATGCCAGCGACTTAAGTGGTGGGGCTTTGGGCAATTGCACATATTTGGGCAGGCTCTTGGGTCAGAAAGTTGGTTGAGGCCTTTGCACATCGGTAGCTTTGGGCTGAAGGCATATCTTCCTTTAATAAATCCACTAAAGTTAAACTCATGCGCCATCTACCATAAATCGCTCAATCGCTCAATTGCTTCTCAAGTCTGTCATCAGAGTCGGGATTTGGACGACTTCTCATCACTCGTCCATTTCCCATCAATCGATTTACCTCCAATCAGACTCGACTTGGAAAATTCCTCGCTGACCGAGGCGAAGAGAGGCAAACCAGCGTCAGAGGCACCAAAGGTTCGAATAATTTCCTGCCCACGCACAGAAAAGATGTAGTCAAGAAATAAAGACACTTCGTGTGGGATTTCTCCCAAAGTTGTTGGTGCGTAGAGAGCATGACAGCTATTCATTAAAATGTCATCCTTGTGCGTTGGCTCAAAGAAGACGGTCAGGTTAGACATGTTCCCGAGAGCGGTTTGGCGCAAGAGAGTGGACCTGTCAGTTAAACAGTATGCATCGGCCGCATCAGCCTTCTTGAGAGCCTCCGAGGGGGAAAGGAGGCTTGTTTTGTACCAAGCTATCGCCTTGTCATCGTTCCACGGCTCATAACTCAGCTGAGCCCAAATGCCGCGCTCCTTCCACATCGTAGCTGACAAATCTGCACGGCTGTGAAACAGCGAGCCGGTTGATGCGATTTTTGAGAAGGCATCGGTCAAGCTCTGCGACGATGCTAACCCAGCGGGATCGAATACCGGGCCAGCAACGCAAAAGTGATCGTGAAAAGCACACCCCGCAGACCGAGACCATCCCTCGGATTCGGTGAGGGCTTCTTGATCACGCTCATAAGTGAATGCAAGATCGATGTATCCTTTCAAGAGTGCCAATTGCGTGTTACGGGAATGATTACAAACCCATGCAATTGATCCACCGCCATTGCGTGTCTGTAAGTAATCCTCAGCAAGTTCCTTGATCAATCCCGTGGCACCTAGAGCCGCGCCATTTTCTTTAGCGGCAGTTTATCTTTTAGTGGCTTTCACAACATACCAGCACCGCCATTCCTAGGTTCAATTAGTGTCCAACAACTTCACAGGGTCCGTGTTGGCATTCTCGTCCTTACCCGATGCGCAACACAATATCGCCCTGGCCGTAGACTTCAGTGGCGTGCTTTTCGACGTCTCCATGTGAGACAATAGCAGTAGATTGGGGCGTCATCTCGAAATATCTTCCAGTTTGTTGCAGATGGTAGAGTAAGTAATTGATTGAGTTCAACCTTGCCCATCAGGAATACGCTCTCCCCTGTTAGCGGACCGATGATTATCCGAATCGCGTACAATATTCATTCCTCGAGTATCTATCTGCATAAGTGTTGTGAAATGGCCCACCGGATGATGACAGATGATGTATTCAATTCCTCCCCCAACACAGGGATCAGAAACGGCCACATCAAGGTACATAACAGCGCATTTCTCGGAGTGGCATACAACGGCTTGTTTGCCTTGAGATGCTCGTATTCAACTTATCCTGAGAACTCTTTTTAGAGCAAAGAGAGGGTCACCGGGTTGGAGTGGGCAGTCACATTACAAAACAAATTTCATTCATGAGTGAAGCCTAGCAGTACAACGGCATGAGAAGATATCGTATATTTAATATTCATAACTTTCATATTCTCCATCTACACTTGACAGATTCCGGTGGCTTACTTAGCCTCAGCCTTCTCATTGTAGCCGTCTCCTTCTTCATGTTCCACATTCGCCGTCTTCAGAACATCCTCAGCAGTAAGGCCGCCAGCCACCGCGTCCTCTCCATCAAAGAGATACGCCATATTCTCGAGAGTGCGTCCTCTAGTTTCGGGGTAGTAGAACCAGACCGTGATCAACATGGCAATAAGCACCGCGACAAAGACAAAATAGTATTTCCACTGAATGGCCTCGAGAGCAATGGGGTTGATAAAAGTGTTGAAGAAAAGGGCCGCAAGACTAGTGAGCAGTGCCGCGGAAAGACCCTTGGCACGAAGTCTGTATGGCCAAATCTCAACTGGATAGGCCACAAGGAGCGGAGTCAAAGCGATGTCATAACCCAAAAAGTAGCTTATTGAATGTCAGCTAGTGCGTCAAGGCATGCAAAAGGACAATGACTTACATAAATAAGAAGGGAATGACGGCGGTACCCGTAGCGCTGTTGCCTGTGCTGGCAAAACTTCCAGATAAACCAGTAATGATAATGTAAGCGATCAACATGATGGTTCCCTATTGATCCAAAAGTCAATTAACAATGCTTCCCCAATGGCGTAAAGCGACAGCGCAAAGCACCGCCTCAAATTGCACTTACAGACGACATAAACAAGAACCTTCTTCCGACTTTGTCTACCATGGAAGCGGCGGCAGAAGCCCAGATCAGGTTCCAAATCTGCATGCAGCCTGAAATGAGGGTTTGATCTCGTACGCTTTCTATCCCCGCAGATTTCTACAACGCACTCGCTGTTAGTATTGACCATACAATAAACACCATCAGAGAATCCTTACCAAAACAAGCGGCAAGTAGTAGCTGACGACCCCATTGCCGCTCCATTGGGCAAAGGTTCCGAGCGTAGCAGAGATGAATAGTCTGTGCCTGTTTCCTGGGGTGCTCCAGAGGTCGGCCCATGAGGCGGAGTCGTTCGCCTCCTTCTCAGCTTTGAGCGTGGCCTCGATCTCGGTTATTTCAAAGGTAACCAATGGGGAGTTTTCGTCACCCCCGGCATGGTACTTGGCAAGAATTTTCCGGGCCTCGTCCACTCTATCAACGGACACCAGCCAGCGAGGCGACTCGCTAATCATCAAGAAGCCCGGCAGGGCCATGAGAGGAACAGCAGCTTGGAGGAGAGAGGGCAAGCGCCATGACCAATCATCCATTTCCCTGGTTCCAAAGATGACCCAGGCTGCCAGGACCGCGCCGACATACCAACCACAGTTGTAAAGACTCGAAGCGATGCCGCGTTGGGTAGGGTATGCGATTTCAGCAATCAAGAGGGGAACAGAGAGGAAAAACCCAGATGCACAACCGAGAAACAGTCGAGCAAGAACGAATGCAATGTCGTTATTGGCGGCAGTCTGTAGAGCTGCGCCAAGGGCAAGAAAGAAGTATCCAACCCAAATGCCGGGCTTTCGGCCGTACTTGTTGCACATCCAAGCAGCAGCAGGATAAACAATTGCACAGCCTAGAGAGTATATGGCGTTGATGAATCCCAGCCAGGCGCCTGTGGGAGTATCCATAAAGTCATTCCATTGAGGCAAGGCCAAGACATTTCCCATGACGCTGCCATCATACCCGTTGGTTGAGGAGAACAGGATGAGGGAAAGGATACAGAAATTGAGGTTGAGGAGGTGCTTTTGCTTGTACCAAGGGCCATCGTCGGGTAGAACGGCGGCCAGTTCGTTACCGACGGCTTTGGCCTCATTCACCGTCGGCTGATGCGACTTGTTGCCCATGGTTGAAAGATGAAACCAAGGCTGTAAAAGCAAAATATGTCTGGATGTAAAAAGACGAGAGCAAGCGGAACAGAAACGGGGTCATGCTGGCAGATTGCTGGCACTTTAAGTTGAATGCCCTGGTAAGAATGTGCCCGACGGAGGTTTCCCGCCAGGGTTACAATGTCTCAAGCCAGCCACCAGGACAAAATCATGGAGTCCATGCCAAGATGTCAAACCTGACTCGTGGTATGACGGGAATACGCATGGACCATTCATCACAAGACATGATTGATACTCCCAACAGCTCTGTCGGGACCTCAGCCGTAGCATCATGACATGACAGCTAGTTGCCCGATTCAAGTTTAGCTGGCTGGGCACCGGGGCTTGTTCGTCACACATTTCTGAAAAGGGCTTGTCGGAAAGTGGGAAGATCCCAACGAGGGCGAATCGGGACGGGCCACTAGGGCCAGCAAGCTCGTGCTAAAATTCTAATAGCGCGGAGCCCCTGGCTGGTTCGCCTTGGCAACACAACGCTGTTCTCAGGGCTCGGCTATAGCTGAACCAACAAGGGGAATCAACAACGAGGTCGAAACAAGGGAGACCAGTGCAGTCCCACCCAATACCTGTTCTTGTCGGCCAACTAGACGGGGGTTATGAATGGACCGCAATCGGACCGATTACGAGTTTGGAGACCCCGCGTTTTCTGCGCGCGCTATCCCCGCATTATCCCAGAGCCATGGAAAGCTCAATTATGGATCACCATGAGCCCGTGGAACCATTTGACTGAAGCTCGAGACGAGCTTTTGGGGGGCTGAGCCTGGTGGGTGGAGCGAAAACATGTAGTTCATGCCAGGGATCTGCGGCTTGGCCTACCCTATTGAGGACCTGTCCGTAAAATACAGTTCGTAGCGCCCATTATGGGGTCAAACTGTCGTTAACCCCAGTTTCATTGCCTGCATGACGCGATGAAATTGGCCGATAGAAGACGGGCGAGTAGCTCTCCCGTAGTTTATTTGCTCCGATCTACAACGGACCCTCTTGAGGTTATTTGAAAGGGAACTCAAAGTTTATTGATGCCCTACGGCTAGCATTGATGATGGAGCATTTACATGTCTGTGGATTTGGTGTTATATTCACAAACCGTGGTTTATCTAGTCTTAACAAAGTGTTAAGCAATGAAGATATAACCTGATTCGAGACAAACCCCCGCCGTTTCATGGATGACAGACTCATAACTAAGCAAGCCACATACGACTTTGGGCCACGGTGCTCCCACATGACCCAGTTGCCTGCTCCACAAAACAGACATCCTCCCCCAGACACGATATTTCGTGGGGACGGATCGCATGAATTGACCAGGGGGTGCGGAACCTGTGCTACCATGTCGAAGCGCGAGTTAGTTTTCCGTGGCCACGTAATTAGTTCCGTACGAGAGTGAACCTAATTGACTTTGTGTTTCTTGAAATGCCAATGATAAATAAGTGGTCCTCTAGAGTTTGCAATCGTCCAGCCAATCCTTTTTTCCCTACCGTAGATTTTAAAATGTATGCCATTCAGATCAACCCCACTCCCACTACACATAGGCGCCGTCCAGTGTACTAATGTTTGAACCGTATTAATAAATAGCCTTGTGCCGATTGATCTTTGTAGGGACTTTATTAACCCTTCATCATGACGGACAACTGAAATTGTCGCCATCACCAATAGCACAATGGCGGCAAAGTTGAATTTGTGCCGAAAATCTCCAACGGATATCATGGGCTACTTCGTATTCATTCAATGAAGAGAACCATGATGCTCAATCCCCGCGCGATACGTATTGGATGACAATAACACCAGGCTATTATCATGTCGGATCCGCATTAACTTGCGACCGTGTCGCCGAAGAATTTTGTTATCTAGTCGGATGACGAACTCCGCCTCTGCTTTTATTCTCCGGTTGCAACGGCGCCCGCAAAGCCCCGCACCTCACCCCGCCGACTCGCTACCGAGCTCATGCCCTGTTCTCGCGGTTTAATATAGCTCGATTTACAAGCCAGGATCTAGTTACAAGCGCTATAGCTGACTAGCTCGACGAGCTGCGAGGTATTGACATACACAAAATTTATCGGGACGAGGAGAAGAAGAGGATACGTCAAAATGGAACAATTTCCCTTCCAGGTCAGACTTCCGTGGAAAGGACGCCATCTAACGTAATATTGACAGCCACACACAGCTTGCCAATCCGGACCTGTTGAAAACGGACGCGTACATTCATGGTGAATGGAGACCAGCGGCATCGGGAAAGAGGTTTGACATTCAAGGTTCGTTTTGCCATCTTGTTTCCTCGCAAATTATTGAATGTCCTGTGCAGACCCAGGCACTGGCAAAAACTTTGCTTCGTGTGCGGATCTTGACCCATCAGACGTGGATGCGGTTGTTCAATCAAGTGCACGGGCGTTTGCCTTGTATAAAAAAGAGAATCCTCGGGTTCGAGCTCAGAAACTGCTCGAGTGGGGTCGCTTGATACGCGATAACAAAGATGACATTGGGCGCATCTTGACATATGAGACTGGCAAGCCACTCGCAGAAGCTCATGGCGAACTGGAATACGCACTCGGCTTTCCCTGGTGGTTTGCGGGTGAAGCCGAACGGGTTCGGGGAAATGTGAGCGTTCCGGCGACGGCAAACCGCCGTGTCATTGTCGTCAAGCAGCCTATTGGCGTTTGTGTAGCTCTGGTCCCATGGAACTTTCCGATCGCGTAAGTCAATATGCTATATTATCAGCTCAGTTATGCTAACATTCTTATTTCTCAGAATGATCCTCCGCAAGGTTGGAGCTGCATTGGCGGCTGGTTGCACCATGATCGCGAAGCCGTCTCCGGAGACGCCCTTGACTTGTCTCATTCTCGCAAAGCTGGCGTCAGATGCCGGCTTCCCACCCGGCGTGTTTAATGTAATTCCCACATCTTTGTCCAACACGCCAGATGTTGCAGAAACACTCTGCAAGCATGAGCTAGTCAAGAAGGTGACATTCACTGGCTCTACCAGGATTGGAAGCCTTATAGCTCGACATTGCTCCGAAGGGTTGAAGAAGCTGACTCTCGAGCTCGGAGGCAACTGCCCTTTTCTCATTTTTGACGATTGTGACCAGGATCAAGCGCTCGATGAGTTGTTCAAGCTCAAGTGGCGACATGCAGGCCAGGCATGTATTACAGCAAACCGCGTTTACATCCAAAGCGGCATATACGAAGAGTTCCTAGAAAAACTAGTTTCAAAAACCAAAACTCTAAAACAAGGGCATGGTATTGATCCAAGCACCACCATCGGCCCGCTGACCAGCCCACGCGGGATCGCAAAGGCACAGCAGCACGTCGACGATGCTGTCGCCGCAGGTGCGAAAATAGTCATAGGGGGGAAACCTGGGAATGACGTGGGCGGTGGTGACGGCTTCTATTTCCAGCCCACGATTCTACGGGACGCGACACAGTCGATGCTCATCAGTCGTGAGGAGACCTTTGCTCCTGTGCTTGCTGCATACCGCTTCGAAACAGAGGAAGAAGTCGTGCAATATGCAAATGACACAAGCATGGGACTTGCCAGCTACTTTTTCACAAAGAATGTTGATCGAACTTGGCGATTGCTTGAGAATTTGGAGGCTGGGATGATTGGAATGAATTCTGGCAACTCATCTGCAGCCGAGTCTCCATTTGGTGGCATCAAATTGTCAGGTTATGGTAAAGAATCAGGAAAAGACGTTGCAGTTGAGGAGTACCTTGTGTCCAAGACTGGGACATTGACAGTGGCCGGTCATTATTAGTTTGATCTACCGGAGCAGTAAGCAATATGGTAATAATATAACTATGGTAACTGTGATGAGTGCCTTTTTACAGTATTGCTGCGGTGGCTTCTACAGTATTGCTGTAGTAGCTCCTTACTTGCTACCCATGCAACTCCGATAAGGGAAATAGTGCGATGCAACTAATCGCCTCAATACAAGCGCCATTAGAATCAATCGTGGCACAAACAGATTAATGAATCTCAAAATAGTAATCGATCCCAAATGAAACCAAAACTTTTCAGGAGCTAATCGTTAGACGCACTGCTCTTGTTTATCCATTCCAGCCAGTATTTTCAGTCCAGCTAAAAACAAGCTCAGCAGCTAAAATGATCACCATGTTTTTTGTGGGAGTTTCTTGTCTAAGGCCAGTCCAACAGTGGGACCGTAACTGCTTCGGGTAACTGCTGCTTTTTCATGCGAAACACTTCCTGGGTGATGCCTTTGACCTGAAGGCGCAAGTGATCTGCCGCGGGCCATATGCGGGCATACGATTTTAGAGCACCTAGATTGAGGCGAATTTGCTGACGAAGGTGATCGTCATTATGAGATACAAAGGTGAGAGCCCACTGGCTGAGATGGATGGTCGACGAGAGTGTTATCATGTAAGCGAAAAAGTGCGTATGTGAGAGTAATGGGACCGGATGGGTAATTAGTCGACTAATTTCGTTGGCCGACTTGATTGTGTGGTTTGTATGTAAATTAAAGTCTTCGCTTGATAGAGCGGGTGTGTTTGGTGCGCATGCGTTGATGTACCAGGTCGGGGACGGGTCCAGCTGTGAAAAGGGTTGGTGGAGGAGGATGGAGATGGCATGGACCATCATCAATGCTTGGAACATCATTTCGTCTCGCTGGCCAAATTGATCGAGGGCGTCTCGCTTCGAGGCGGGTAGCTGGAGTCGCCAGTTTGCCAGCAGGGCCTCAATCTTTGCAATGTCCTTTGGCCCCATGCCAGACATTCTCATGAACTTTCCGAGATTACGACCGCATTGGATTCGATAGGCAAAAGAGGAAAATTGTCGAGTTCCGTCGAGGAAGTGGCGATCTATGTCTTCTAGGTGCAAAGGTGGTGGGATATACTAGCAAGGCCTGTGTTAGCATTCAAGTGTCCAAAAAGGATGCAGATGTTATCATGGGGAAGCTCACGCCTGCAAGATACTGCGCCTCCTCGCACGGAAGGGCAACGTCAGTGGGAACATCATACAAGAGAAAGGCGGTTGTACGATGGACTCCTGCAATCAGAGCATCAATGACGTATAGATCCCACCAAGTCCTCCGCCAGCTCTCCTCCAGAACGGCGATGCCTTGACCATTTGCGCCGGCAAATGCACGGGTGTTGAGACCAATCTTGACAGACAACTGTTGTGCATCAGTGAGAATAGCCAGGACCTCGTCTCTTTTTCGATTACCATCGAGGCCGAGAATTAGAAGAAGCATCGCCTGGACTAAAAAGGCATCTTTGGGAGTGGTAGGGCTATATGTGAGGCGATAGGCTTGGTCGAAGAGTGCAGTGCAAGTCGGGCCGGCATCGATGTAGAGCGAGCCAATCCATCGCATCACGGCCAGGAGGTGTTCGAGGCCACCGTCTTCGGCCAATGGGAGGAGAAAAACTCTAGGCAAGACAAACGGGTGCGCGGCATAGAAATGGTGATAGAAGGCGCTGATGTATTTCTCCTTGAGGACGGCCAGCTGGCCATCTTGGTGGGCGAAGGCATACTTGAGGCTATTATCGTAATTGTAAAACGCAAAGTTGGAGTAGAAATTGGAAGATGGGTTCTGGGGAGGATAGGCCGGAAAGGGAATGTCGCTAGAGATGAAGATGTCCGGGTTGAAGGTGGCAGCGTTGGATGATGAGGTCACAAAGTTGGGATTGGCCACGACCAAGCGGTTGGTGGCGCTGGTTGACGACGGGCGAGCGGGCTGCAGGGCATGGAGCTTGGCGGGGTATCTTTTGGCGACCTTGTCTCTACGCGGGCCCTTGTAGCCGCGACGCGATGCGACGTATTTGCAGTCGCAGCTGAAGGCGATGCAGCGGGAACAAGGCCGCTTGCCATCGCATTTGAGGTGCTTGGCGCGCTGTAGGTGAGATGAGCGTGTGTTAGCCCCGCTGCCGATCAGAAGGGGCAAGCAACGCAATCCTCGGATCAGCCGCAGGCCCAGGGCCCAGGCCTATTCGGTCGGCTTATGCTTCTGCTCCTGGGGGGACACTCACGCAGGCAAGACAGGCAGCTGTGACTGGAGGGGGGACAGGGCCATGCTGCTGCTGCTCTTCCGGGCCATCATCATCATACTGCTCCGTGTTAGTGGCCGCAGCAGCCGTGGAAACGGCGCCGTCGCCGTCGGTCCGGAGCTGGGGCTGGACCTCGACCTCGACCTCGACCTCTGGCGACGCGGCATCGTCTCCAGAGACGACCACCTTGTCCTTGTCATGGTCCGTCATCAACGATGGCATCTTGCTTGGTCAATGCACACACAGATCTGGGGCCGATGGCGTCGTCGCCGTGCCGCGAGGACAGACAAGACAGAGGCTCTTCCTTCGAGTGCGGGAGAAGGTTGAGGGGGCGCCCCCAACGCCTAATTAATATCCTCAGCAGCCATGCCACCGGGAGACACAAAATAACCTTGTCCGTCGCTGTGGCCCGAGCCACCACCACTGTCACGCTAACCGAGTGCTCGTGCTTGTGGGCGCGCGCCCATGGCTTCCGCAGCCCAATCACCAGCGGCCCCTGGGGGCTGAGCCTGTATCTCGCTCGGCAGACGCTCCAGAAGTCGCAGGAGCTTCGGCATGTCCGCACCGCCAAAAGCCCCCTGCAGCCGTTGCACCTCAAGCCCTGTAAGGCTCAGCGGGCTCTTTCTGCCATGCTCCGCCTCGCTCGCTCTGTCCAATTCCAAAATGATTGGCTCCCAGCCCAAGCTATTTCGGCTTCCCATGTGGGATTCCTATAGTTTAACGCAGCTGGCCCCTTTCTGGCTTGAGTCCTGCTCTAGCTGCAGCGCCATCCCAATGCTCATGCGCCCCTCAATCAATAGACATCTGCGAACCATCCACATCATTGGTTTTCGCTGCGACAAGAATATCGATCCACAGCCCTGCCAGACAAAAATGGTGTCATCAATCTCCTCTTATCAAGCCCGGATGGACAAATCGAGCTAACCTCGGCTTCTCCCGCAAGGCTCAGAGCTCATCTAATCGGGGACCCACAAGGGCAAAAACCCTTTACGCGTGCTGATTGATCCGACAAAACAATCACGTGCACAACAATTGATGTAGGGTAGCAAGTCCCAAATGAAGACATTGGACGGCCTTGGCAAAAGTAAAGAACAAGAAAGAAATGGAGCTTCTAAAGTTGTGTGTGTGTCTTTTTTTCACCTAACTAAATCACAAGGGCTCAATTTCCTTCTAGCGCATGAATCGTGGCGTAGGTTTCAGAGATCGCCGATTCTAGCTTGGATTGCTGAACCTACAACATCCCTGAAAGATCGTGCCCTAGTGACGTTTTCCAATTACGTACCATAGAACATAATTACTCAAAATATCAAGTTAGTACTTAGAAATGAATAAATAATACTAATAAATTTATATATTTATATTTATTTCCTTACTAAGTAGTTAAGAAATAGCAGGAAAAAGTAGACAGAAAACAATCTTTCAAGGATTGTATTGTAAATATTACAAAGTGGATGCTCGAGGCGACAGATCATGGCGATCAAACCCGGGAATTGATCCACCCTGCTTTCCTTCTTTTGGGTGACAATAATAGCCTGCTCAATAAAAAAGGTTTAAAGTTGCCTGCAATCAGATCTATGCATTCGAGCACAATAACCAAGATGACCAGGCAAAGTTATGACACGAAGCGACCATCGGCGAGACATCACCCACACCAACTGCATGCCCCTGCAATCCAGCACAGGCAGTAAATATCCAAGGTCCTTTGCGTTGCTGGGAACCCAAGGTCTACTAATTGCCTCATGCCGCTCATCATTATACTTTTTCTTGCTCTTATCCAAATCTGGTTTTCACCCAGGTTCCACCCCACATATATTTTCGACCTACAAACGTTCACAGCAGATAGGAGAATGCATCGGCCTAGGGTTTGCCACCATTTTCATTCTCACACGTCTGAACCAAAGGTTGCACGTAGTTGAAGCTTGATATCCTAGATCCTGCAAAAAAAGCACATATCCGTCTTAGAAAGATGGCACGGGAACGCAGTCGCCGAACCGGCTTGGTTAGACTACCTGCTTTCCCACGGTGACATCCGTTATCGCCCTTATCATCCCCAAAACTAGATATCCTAAGTAATCCCTCGATAAAATTTTGAACAAACGTTTTAGCTCGACATTTGACCTTGCAAAAAATTCCTTCGGCCCGGTTTGAAAACGTGAAGATGAGATTATTCCCAACCCAATCAACTTTTCGTATTTCTTTTTTCTTAGAGGCGACTCGAAATATGGAACTTTGTTTACAGGCCCAATGATGCTGAGCTAGCTTGCTCTTTCCAGTTCGTTTCCCCATTTGGAAGACAACGGCGTCAATGCATCATACCACAAATCAATGTGATTAAATTTGACACCTACGCAGCCCAACCCATACACTTAATAATCCATAGTATGAATAGAAGCATGTAATCATGTTATCTATCAACTACCCGGAGTCAAAGGGGCTTTCAAGAGTAGATTCTGAGGACCTGAAACTGAAAAGCTGAGCTGCATTGAGCATGGGTGAGTTCATGTGGGTTATCGCCTCATCTAATCTGTTGAGTTTTCCACGCTGATTCTCTATGTAGATTTGGCGAACATCTTGCCTTTGTTTTGCATCGCCCTGTCACGAGCCCTCCAACACAGTAGTCTCATAAATCCTGATATGAAATCTGATGGCCGTGTCAAACAACAGTGTAGCGGGAGATAAGCCAATTAATGAATCTTTATTTGCCTTGAAGGTATGACAATGGTGCCAAGATCGTCACCAAGTCTTGCATATTAACGCCTCATTTCGTTAAAACGCGGAAATATATAGCGCAATAACTTGCAATACCGAAGGAACCAAGATAATTCAGGATATCTGGTGACAGCTCGTGTGATGGTAATTGGAGCAGCCGGTGACATCTCTTCTGGGCATGATTGGAATCATCTCGGTCTTGTTTCATGACCGAGGTGGTTGGAAATGGGAGGGGAAGCCCCACATATGTATGTTTCGGTCCATCTGGGAGAGCTGAATGCTGCGATTTATTTTCTCCGGTGACATTTGGAGGCTGTGAAGAGTCGCATCCACAAGTCCAGACGAAATGACCCACTTGCACAGCGCTGCAGTCTGGGGTTGCTGTTTCATCTGGCGCTGGCTGAGCTGAACCCATAACTGCCAAGATGGTGATGGAGTCAGAAATACAGCACGTCCCCTGCCGGATTTCCATTTCTCCGGCCGTTTCAGGCAAAGCCCCGTCCTCACTGCCCCTTCTCATTTTCTTCGCGGCACTTCTATCAAAGAATGGAACGAATTACACGTCATCAGATGAAACATCACATGCATCCACCGCGGGAAAGGTGGGATGGTCCTCCAGAAATTCAATCAGTTGATGATGGCTCTTTTTAAGCGCAATAGCTTTCTGATCCCGTCGCGTCGAGTAATTTGGATTTTATTCGCAAATGCGACAAGTAATAGATGGCTCAGATACAAGATACTTTTAATCCCTTACTTGGGGATTTCTCACGGCCAGTTCATTGCAACCATGATCTGGAAACAAGGAGACATTTCTACACACCTTGTCAGACCACCACCCATAACCCCTGCAAGGTTTGCTTTAAGCTTATACACAATACAGGGTTCTGAATATAGACCACCCTGAACAGATCCAATAACCTTATCTACAATTCAATTGTGGTTGTGACGCGGACGGATCATCGGGCCCCTCCGACTCGTCCTCGCCAAGTCTTGGTAAGCTCATGAGGGTATTTAAATGTAGCAGGATGCCGCGTCCAGATCGATTCCCATTCTTTGTACATCATCGACCTGGAGTCAAGACAAACCTGTCCATTCCCCATTTCATTCTTTTTGCTACACTCATTCTTTACCTCCATATCCATTGATTGGATTTGTTTTTTTCCCATCAACCAAAAACATCATCATCACAATGCATTCCGTCAGCCTCATCTCCATGATTGCCGCCCTCCCTGCAGCTATGGCTTGCTTGGGTTACGATGGTGGTCTTCCCACGGCCACTGGACAAAAGTCTCTGAGCGAGCCTCAGTACATCGGCGCCGGCGAGGTCTTTGATGCGGGCTGGGTCAAGTACGACCGTGGCGAGAGCTGCACTGGCCAGAGCGAGGGAGGTAAGTGTTATTAATATGGTTGCAATTTGAATTTTCCATGCTGAGACAATGGATAGGCGAGGCTGACACCGTCTTTGTCCTTGAGGACGGTGCTACTCTGAAGAACGTCATCATCGGTGCTGACCAGAAGGAGGGTGTCTACTGCTTGGGCAGCTGCACCCTCGAGTTTGTCTGGTTCGAGAATGTTTGCGAGGATGCCATTTCCATCAAGGGCGACGGCGTTGCCAACATTATCGGCGGTGGTGCCTACGGTGCCTCTGACAAGGTCATCCAGCACAACGGCTGCGGTACTGTCAACATCTACAACTTTTACGCCAATGACTACGGCAAGGTCTACCGCTCCTGCGGTAACTGCAAGGGTAACTGCGCTCGCACTGTTCACATGGAGGGTGTCACTGCTGTCAACGGTGGTGAGCTGATTGGCATCAACACCAACCTCGGCGACAAGGTACGTGCTATGGTTTCCTTTAATAAGTCAATATTCCTCCGAAATTATTCTAACTATTAATCCTAGGCTACTTACGACAACAACTGCTTCCCCAAGGTTCAGTGCCAGGCTTATGAGGGTTGTGACAAGTCCAACGGTGACTGCGAGCCCACCAAGCTTGGTGAGTGCTAAATGCCTTTGCTTTGAACCACTTTTTTTTCTTTCGCTCTAGACCAAGCCTATGTGAAATCTTGATGCTTGGGTCCACTTTGTGTACATATTATGTATTTTGGTAGATCGGCTGGGGAATGGTCAAGGACGTCTCTAGATAGTACATATTAAAAAGTCAGATGGTTACTTCAAACGATAATCGACTCTTTGACGCTGCAATTCAAACTCTTTCATTTATATTTATACCTGGACAAAACAAATCAAAATTTACTAGAAGGTAGAGACTGTATCAGCGCTTGACCCAGTTCGCGCAGACAATGTCGCATCTATAAACAGTAAATAACATAAGAAAATTCTCTAGCATGTATCCTGTTTCCCTGTCCAAATTGGACCCATATTCTATATCTCTAGTTCATTGTCGCGTCGCTGTAATTCTATTTTTGCTCAATATCACTAATGCCAAGCCATTTCAAAGGAAAAATGAAAGAAAATGAAAGAAGGTGGAAAGGAAAAGAGGGGAAAAAAAAAAGAAAGAACAGAAAGAAACCTGCAATCCAGCTATCGCAAGACGTCGCGGACTGATGCACCCAGGCCAATGGTGCCTTTTCGCCACACCGATTTTTTTTCTTTTTGAAAATAGATCCCAAATGATTGGAATATATTCTAACCAGCACAATATGTGCTGTGTTTGCGGATCTGCTCTCCCCTTGTCCACAGAATGATGGGTGCAGCAAGACAAAGGACCAGTGCGGTGCCAGCCAAGAGTGCATTTCCCCAAGCAATACCAAGACGAGCATACATGCTTGGAGCAAACAGAGGGAAGCTAAACCCAGCAAGCGTGCGTACAAACGCGGCTACACCAGTGGCGCTCGCCGCATACTTCTCGTAAGCGTCTGTAATGTATGTCTGCGCACACTGAAAAGATACCATGAGGCCTGCACCGAAAATGCAAGCTCCAATGTTTGGTACAATCCAATGCACTCGAAAATGAGCTGAGACTCCATACAATATCAAACCCCCAGGAATACAGATTGCCACCGGGAACATTAGAGGTACTCTGAACTCAGGCCGGCCGGGTTGCGAGTATCGGGCCTTTAAGTGAATATAGACCTAGCTTTCTGTTAGCCTGTGTTCATCTCAAGAACCTCTGTTTTTAAGCCTCGATTTACCTTGTCTATGTAATAAGCGGAAAATTGGAGGCCAATAGTAAAGCCAATGCCAAGGGACAGATAGTTGAGACTTGCTCGGCCAGTTGATTGATGGTATTGATTAGTCCAAACAAGAGGAAATGAAGCAAAACTGATACAATGTTAGTGATGAACTCAGACACATTTAGATGAATCCCCAACTTACATGAGGTACATGAGACCGTAGAGATAGGCACGGTAGAGGGCCGTAATTTGAATAGCAGGCTGAGTGAAGAGCATCTTGAATGGTCGGGTAAAATTTGTCTTGAGGGAATGAGCAAATCCTTGGTATTTCCTCTCGTGTTCTGTTTGCAAGTTCATGTTTCCGGTTTCTTGTCGTAGTCTCTTCGCCTTATTCTTGAGAATCTTGGGTGCATACGTCTCAGGGAAGAAAAGGAAGGCGAGAACCTGCACAACGCCATCGGCCATGGAAACGACCCAAAAGACCCAGCGCCAGTTTGTATACTGGGTCAAGTATCCTCCAGCTGAAATTTGTTAGCCATTTTCAATCAGTCGAGATGACATCCACTCACCAATTGGTCCAATAGCGGGGCCAAGGAAAGGCGCAAGACTGTAAATAGCAGTGGCCATGCCTCGCTCCTCAGCTCTCCAGCAATCACTCAAAACTCCACCTCCGAGCTGCAAAACCGGCCATATTAGCACTGAAAGTGGATACATAATTAGGAACCGCCGTACCGTTTGTGGAGCACTTCCTCCCAGTCCGCTTAGGAATCGAAACACCATGATCTGCGTCGAGCTCTGAGAAAATCCACAAACAGTGTTGAAGATCAGATACACCATGTTGGCTAGCTGCAGCACAACTACACGACCGTACATCTCTGAAAGCGGCGCCAAAAGAAACGGACCGCAAGCATACGCAAGGAGGAAGATTGACATGACCATGTCTGTCTGTATGGGTGATGTAATGTTGAAATCGCGAGCAATGGAGGATAACGCGGGGGCGAGCATCGTTGAGGATACGGGAGAGATGAAGTTGAAGCAGGACACAAGCGCCGTGGCGGTCCATTTCTTTTTCTTGCTCCAGTTGAGGGGGTTCGCTGGGTCGTCGGGTCCGTCCCAGGTGACCTGTATTAGTTTTGTCAGTGCTGCATTCAAAAGTTTTCAGGAAAGGTTTCAATATTTACCAAGTCGAAATCCTTCTTTGCATCCTCGGAGCCAGATTGTTCTCCAGAGCTCTCGACGTCTTGATCAAAACGCGTCCGCTCACTAGCGGAATCGTCGTCACTGAGCAAGTGTGGGGTTGAAGGGGCGCACAGGGGGATTTCATCAGTAGCTCCCTTTCTATCGTGATGTTCGCCTGTCAAGCTTCTTCCCAGTACGCCACTGAGCCTATTGACGATAGAGCCCGACGTGCTATGCCTATTCATGGTGATGTGAAGCAAAGGTTGGTCGAGATGCTTGGCAGCAGATGAGGGGTCCTCTTGGCAGAGTAGTCATGCGGCCTGGGTAGAATATTCCGACGGTGCCGGGGAATTGCTGTTGAGACACGAAATCATGGGGATGTGAGACCTCATTTATCTACTCACCGTTGACTTTGAGACTGGTATCTGAGATGGCATCACATCTGGTGTCGTCTACGTCCTCGAGTGGCTCAGAGACGAGGTGGAGCCTTTGCAACGCCCGAACCAGCCCGAATGGACGGGGAAGACGCACTTTCTGTGACAAATAGTTGCCGGAGAGTGCATCAGGTTGCCGCAGCATTGCTTGCAACAAAAGGGACCCCCCATCTCTTACGTCGTGGTTGAGACGACATCCCGGCAAGGCCCAGGACGGAGATACGAAAGTGGACCATTTTCAGGAACGGAAAGTGATAAGCCTGTATTCAAGCTCAATGCCCCAGTCTCCTCGATCATGGCCATCTTTACGGCTTCGATTGGACGGGGCCGGGATTGTGCTGTGGAGGACTCGTCATGGGCGTGGCTGAGATCAACTCTCAATAGCCCCCAGTCTCGTAAAATATCAACATTTGGACCCAAAGCACAGGCGCTCTCGTCAGGGATGACAGAGGGCGCTAATATCCGCCGTGGTATACATTTTGTTCCAAAAGCCGGACCCCTGCATCAAGCCATGTTTCTCGAAAGCGTCGGCAGTAGGTGCCGCCCAAATAGACTTGAGGCCAAGCTTTAGCCCCGAGCTTGGCCCAGATTTGGAGGCACACAGCCTTATTCCCGAAGAGCCGCTATCCTGACCCTTGACTGGGCGCAGCAGCTCTACCGCAGCTCATTTTAGATTCCAGTTCGTGCGAGACAACCCCAAAGGTGTGTGTGTGTGTGTGTGTGTGCTAGAGAAAAGGTGTGTCTGTGTAAGTCGACGCTAGTAAATGACGCGTGCATGCATACATTTTGCAAAAGTGCTTGCGACTCAAGAAATGGGTTCCATGACACGTGTGCCAGCTCGAACAAGCAAATCATCGAGTTTACGATGAATCGTTAAAAGAGGGATAAACATGTGAATGACTCCTTGGAGATGATCCATGCCTCTCGCCATGTCCCTGCCGAGACTGTGCATCGCTTGGCGTGTCGGTAGCGCATCTAGCCGAATTCCGTTTAAACCAACCCCAGGGTGAAGCGAGGCCCACGCGTATATCCCCCATGTCCATCGCAATAGATGGTGTCGAGCAACTTGGACTAGTGGCCATGTGTGATGTGCCTACCGTCCAACTACAATTGGCTGACAATTAGAGCCTCAATCTAACATCGATATACTCAGGACTCGCGTAGCTATTCACAATGGTCTCTTAATACTCACCAAGCATTTTCTTTTCCTAATTTTTTTTCTTCCTTTTCGTCGAGAATTACCTGCCTCTCTAGGCCTTTGTCCTGTTTCGGCCTCGACCACCACCGCCGCCGCCACCACCACCATTGCCCCTATTCTGTCTATCTCGTGGTGGGTCGGGCACAATAACCAAGCCCTTTACACCCCTCAGTCCCATCTTCCCGGCTATAGTCCGAGCAATAGTCGGCGTCTCGGGTGATGCAAGTCCATCCCGCGCATACACATTAGCCTGCGCAACCAGCTCCACCTTGTCCCATCTCAGAGACCTCAAGTGGTTGTTGTAGTAGCCGAGCCATGCTTGATAGACCTTGGCCTTTTCTTCGTCCTCCATTTTCACGGCAACAGCATAGACATCATCTGCAGAAGACAGGTCTGCTGCATGCGGGATCAGGGGAATCTCCTTGAGGGTCCATTTTGGAAACCACTCTTCGGCCTCGGTGACGATAAAGATGCCTCGTCCGTCGGCGCTAGCCCGAGCAGTGCGACCGAGACGATGAATGTAACTCTGCTTATCCAGAGGGACACCGACTTGAAACACGGTGGTGACGCCGGGAAAGTCCATGCCTCGAGCAACGACATCAGTGGCAACGAGGATGGCTGTTGTGGCAGCGTGGTATTCGTTGGTAATCTTTGTGCGCTTGTTCTGTGACATGCGACTGTGGAGAACGGAAACGGGAGGGAAGCCGGGTAGGTTGGAGAGGATGTGTCCATAAAAATCTGCGAGGGCGGCTGTTGGTGCAAATAGAATGGCCTTGAAAGCCTCGTGCTTGGGGGCTTCTTCTCGGATAGAACCCACCATAGCGGGTGCGACAGAGGAGAAGGTTGGCACCTTGATGAGCAGCTGGGGCACGTGTTGGTGTGTGTTGACTTCACCGGCTGGAATCGTAGAGATGAACTTGTATCCGGGTGAGCAGACAAGACCAGCGACCTGCTTGACATGGTCGGCAATGGTTGCGGAGAAGAGCATGCCCTGTCGGTTGGTTTCGGACTTGTCTGGGAGGCGAGAAATGATATCTCGCAGGGCCTTCATGAAGCCCATGTCAAGGAGGCGATCGGCCTCGTCGAGTACGAGCGTGTCGAGGTTGCGGAACGAATAGATGATTTCTTCGTTGGCCATGTGGTCAAAGAGTCGACCAGGTGTGGCGACGAGGATATCGCAGCCGCTGAGAATCTGCCTCTCCTCGCGGTCCTTGTTGGTGCCACCAATGGCGGTACGGATGCGGTACTGGGGCATGCGCTGGAGCAGGTTGGAACCCTCCTTGGCGATTTGCAGGGCCAGCTCGCGGGTGGGCGAGATGACGAGGAGCGAGATGCCGGAGCCGGGGCCTCGCTTCTGGGTGATCATGGTCTGCAGGGCAGGGAGCAGGAAGGCAATCGTCTTGCCGGAACCCGTCTTGGCCTGGACCAGACAGTCATGACGGGCAGGTGGTAGCAGATCATCGAGGGAGGCGGCCTGGACAGGCGTCATGTAGGTGAAGCCCAGATCCTGGGTGATGGCCGAGACAATGGTGCCGTGGATGAGGTTGTTGTCGGCCAGCTCGCTGAACTTGCGGGTGCCCAGGGGGACGGGCTCGCTACCACCGGTGGTGGGCGCGGGGGACTGCTCCAGCGGCGAATCGACAGCCATGGGCTCCAGGGATGTGTTTACACCATCATCGCCCTGGTCGTTGTCATTGTCGTTGTCATTGTCGTTGCGGTGTTGCTGCTGGTTTCCGTTACCTGGCCTGCGACCGTGGCCTCGTCCTCCTCCTCGTCTTCCACCTCTGCTACCTTCGAAGCCTTCTCTACCTCCTCCTCGGCCTCTGCCTCCTCTGCCTCCCTCACCTCCTCCACCACCGCCTCCTCCTCCGCCGCCGCCGCCTCGACGACGTTGCTGGCGCGGACGATGGCGCTGTGGATTATCCATCTCTCTCAGTGTGTGCGATCGTCTCGTCTTCTCGTCTCGTCTCGTTTCGTTCGGCTCCCAGTCGCTCAGGCTGCTGCGTTCATGCTGGAGAAGGAAAAAAAGCCCTGTCAAAGAAGCTTGCATGCGCTAACACGCATCTGGTCTAACCGTTTGTGGCAGTGGTTTGGAGAAGCTTGCTTGTAATGTGGGGCAGATACCGCTGTCACGTGTATTGTGCGATGCCAGTCTAGGTCTAGTGCCATCTGCCATCTGCCGGCCGACGGGTTGGCTGAATCATCACCCATCTCATCTGCAGCATCACGATGGCTGTTGTATGTACTGAGTGTGGTAACTAGTTTGGTTAGTCTTGTGTTGCGTGAGGCGTGGCAATGTCACCATCATCTCATTCCATCCCATCCCATCTTATCCCACCCGCATCTCCATTCCCATTCCACTCCGACGCTGCATCTCGTCGGCCTCTCTTATCCGCAGTCAAATAACCCATTCATTCATCAACGTGCCGTCAACCTACCCGGGACTCGGTGTCCAATTCGGGATGCTTTACGTAAATCTTCCCTGCACAACATATGCCATCGGAGCCGTAAAGGTAAATATGATGCATAAATGGCCCCTGGCATTAGATAACAAAGTGGTATCCGTCGTCTAAACTAAACACTGAACTGCCGCTGCCTGCACACGCCGGGATGTGTCGATAATGAATGTCCATCCCACCTCACAACGCTGAGCTAAAAACAGGCCGTTTGTCGATCACGATAAGCGCACCGGGATTCCCACAATTCGAAACATCCTTGTCTCGTCAATGAAACTTCACTGTGAAAAAATCACACTAGCTTTTGTCCACTCTCGCTCACTTTCCGGTGAAACATACATCCTTGAGGCAGTGCCTCGATCCGTCCCCACCGTGGCTTTGCCATACGCTCACCACGCCCTAATTGGCTCCCCCAGTCCGCTAACCCCTTGGCTACTCGTGCCATCCTCCCTTTACCGAGACACACACGTCTGGAGAGGGACAGTTGCCAAAATTTGACCGAAATATCCTGGGCATACCAGCGGCCGTTAATGTGCGGTTTGCAGCGCCACGCCACGCCACTGACTCAGGTGTCGACGCCTCAACGCCAGCCATGCCCGAGATTGTCATCATCAAAGGAGCTGACGCGTCTTGGCAGCCATTGGCCATGAAGATTCATGCCTTGGAATGAAAATGGAAGCATCACAGAAGATCAAGGGGCCAGCCAAAAATGACCCTTTTCCTGTGCAGTATGTTGCAAGAAATAGCCAACCTGTTGCCGCCATCTTCGCGCGTCCCGATCAAGTGACGCGTTCAAAGTGAAGTTGCTCAAACCCGAGGTCGAATATTGTAGTCGGAGTGCAGTCAGGCCTTCTCGTAAATCGCCCCCTCCTCATTGTATAAACTTTACACAAGGGCAATTTGGGATCGGAGTTGTCATTGGATACCCTGAACTTGAGAAAATAGAAGATGGAGCAAATGAATGACACCACCAAACCTGAAGATATGTTAGCTTCCCCTTGAGCCAAAGGGTGCCGCCATTTTTGGCCAAACTCACAAAGCCATATTATTCTCACCCGAGCTGTGTATATGAAACGCTGGGGCAGTAATATGTAATGCCGAGCGATGAATAGGCACAGGACACTGAGATTGTAGGAAGAGAGGATCCTGGGAATCACTCTATCAACTATGCCATGTCATTTTTGAAGTAAAAATCTTGATCCGAGACGAGAAATTCTGCAGGTACCGTCGAGGCTCGAAAATTTGCATGCTGCCTTCAAAGACTGGGCATGGCCGTTGAGAATAAAAGTTGCATGATTGTATGTTTCACTATCGCTCACGAAGGCAGCCTCAGCATGTCATCTATCGGCCATAGTAGAAAGTTGGTGATCGTAAGCGAAATTCTCCTTTGAGGAGCTGGCCCGCCAGACCAGGTCGTTGAAAATGAGGGCGCAGTCGTTTATTTAAGCATTTGTGGTTGTGTATACAATACACCCTTGAAAGATTGTGCCCTTGTGACTTCCTCACCTTGAGCAACACAGAACTCAACCACCTGAAGATGTGAATTTAATAATGAAGAAAAGAAAATAAATAAATAAATAACAATAATTTTTATATATAAATCATTTGTTTATTTATTTATTTACAATTTGGCTAAAAGATGGTGACAAAAAGTAAAGAAGATATATAATCTTTCAGGGATTGTACTGTAGAAATAACTCGCTAATCCCTGAACGAGGAAAAGCGTCTCCGGATCATGTCACATGGCCAAGAATGCCAAGTCTGTTGGCTCATGCGTCGCGCATAACTACCTGGTTTTGAAGCCAAGTCCGAGAATGCTAGTGTCGGGGAGTAGCGGAACGGGGGTTGGCCGGGACTTCTCCACTCTCCGCTCTTCCCCAGCCAGACTGATTTGCTGGATTACATTCAACCTCAATTGACCCTGGTTTGTTGATAATGGAAAACCTCATCCTCCCCGCATGCAACCTTGGACGTGCCACAGAGCTTCCCCATGGGGAGAGGAACGCGATCTACGAGTTCTCCACATCTCACACCTTGCAAGATGTCTATGTGTGAGTGCTAGAGTACTATGGTCTTGGCTGTGTCGCTTAGACAGGTGGGAACAGGGTATGATGAATACGAATATTAATTCAGGTTCTGCCCCTCCTTCATACCATGGGAGGGGTCTCTTTTGTGCCAACCCTCCATGACACTGTCGATCCCGACTCGCGCGTTTGCTTCATTTCTTTGCTACATAATATCCGTTACTCACGATGGCACCAGCAGATGGAAGTACAACAATAGCTGGTTCAAAGCTTGCTGCAGTAAGTATCTGATAATTTCTTACATTGCGAATACGGAATTCTGACAACCTTTGTCTAGGCTCTTCCAACAAACCCGGAGCCATGGTATCGTACTTGGCACATGCTTAGGTTAAATCTAATTCTATTGGTCCCCTTGCTGTCCTCTGCATCGATTGGATATGATGGTAAGTGGCAATGTCCGAATTCAATGCATTCAGCTAATGGATACTGATCTAGGATCAATGATGAACGGGCTTCAGACCCTCCCTCAATGGCGGACATACTTCAACAATCCCGAAGGAGCTGTTTTGGGAGTCATGAATGTAGTCTACCCCCTCGGAAAAGCCGTGGCTCTTCCAATAGTAACTTTCGTCTCCGATCGGTTTGGCCGCAAGGTTCCCATCCTTTTCGGGTTGGTCGCTTGCGTGGGATTCTCCATTATGCAAGGGATGGCCCGCAATTTTGGCACATTTTTAGCAGCCAGAGCGCTTCTGGGCTTTTCCACCACTTTTATCGGCCAGCCGAGCCCTATCCTAATTGCTGAACTCGCATATCCAACCCAAAGAGGTAAGGTTACGGCTCTGTATAACACGTTTTTTGTGAGTAGTCTCTCGAAGCCACTCGATTACACCATGTCTGACTTTGTGGAAAGTATTTTGGTGCTATTTTTGCAGCCTGGTCAACTTATGGAACATTTAAGATAAATAATTCCTGGAGTTGGCGTATTCCCTCGCTTCTCCAAGGTGCTGTCCCTTTGATCCAACTACTAGGTGTCTTCTTTGTACCCGAATCTCCCAGATATCTTGTGTCCAAAGGAAAGGTCGAGAAGGCTCGCAAAGTATTTGCACAACATCACGCAGGTGGAGATCTCGAGTCACCACTCGTCGGATTTGAGATTCGCGAAGTCCAAGAGACTCTTGCCCTCGAGGCCGAGGTTTTATCCGGCTCATGGTTCGACTTGATCCGCACGCCGGCCAATCGACGTCGATCTCTCATCGCCATGATTGTGGGCTGGTTTAGCCAATGTAATGGCATAGGTTTATTGAGCTATTACCTCACACTTGTTCTTGATACTATTGGTATCACTGAGGTCAAGGATCAAACCCTCATCAATGGCTTGTTGCAGATTTTCAACTGGCTGGTTGCAACATTCCTGGGAGCATTAATGGTTGACCGTCTAGGACGGCGTACCCTGTTCTTAACCTCTACTGGTGGGATGCTGTGTAGCTACATCATATGGACTGCTCTCACAGCCCACTTCGTTCAGAACGGAGGTGAAGCAATTGGAAGAGCAGTCGTAGGGTTCATCTTTGTGACCTATTTCTTCTACGATACAGCATGGACTCCGTTATTACAGGCGTACCCTGTTGAGATCTTCCCGTACACTTTGCGGAGTCGTGGATTGACAGTTAGCTATATGTCGGCCTATGCGGGTCTCATCTTCGGAAACCAGGTGAATCCGATTGCCATGAAGAATATTCAGTGGAAGTACTACATAGTATTTTGCTGCATTCTGGCATTTCTTCTGGGCTTGGTATGGTTATTGTTCCCTGAAACAAAGGGACACACTCTTGAAGAGATTGCGGAAATCTTTGAGGGAAAATCCGCAATGACTGATAGCAAGTTGGAAATGTGTAACGATGCACAAGTGGACGAAGCGGAGGGCAAGACCAAAGAGGAGAAGGCAGGGAATTGACAAGTATTGAACGAATTAGTCGAATAATATTTGTGTGTGCGATGGTAGCGATATTGCAATCTTGCGGTGTCGGTTCAAGGATGTTCAAGTAATACTCTGTTTGATAAATCCACGACAGAATATTAAATCATCTCTGGCTGGAAGTAACCAGTACATCACAGTATTGGAATGTATTTGACTCATTAAAATACTCTGAAGCCCTTGGTTCAAGAGGTTCAGACAACTATCTAAGAGCTACTCGGTAAAGTCCGGCACCAAACGACTCAGAATGTCAATTGATCTCTTCAAATCTGGGGATTCCTCGGCCCAAAACTCTAGAACTTTCATGGATGAGTTCAAAGCTACTTTCCAGTTGCAAGGGAGGCTCAACCTGCCACTTTTCGCTGCTGCAATAAGTAAAAGGGCACGAGTCATTGACGTGCGAGCAATATACCATGTTCCGTGATGGCGATGGAATGGGTGAATTCTCAACTGGGATTGAACACAAAGCTCGAGACATTTCTCTGCTAGGGGTAGGGCTTGTGAAATGAACTGGTCATCGAGAGGTTGGTGGATGACATAGTATAAAAATGGCCGGTGCATCCATTCCCTTAATGATATCGCTCGGCCATGAATGAAGTGAGCGAATTCATTATTAAAACCATCGCCTTCAGTCAAAGTGATTTGCGGCGGAATATGAGAACACCTTAGATTAAATAGTTAATCAATATTCGGAACTTGAGAACTCAGGAAGACATACCAGGCGTCAAGTTGTTCATTCAGAGTTTCCAGTTTTTGAAGATTCTCTTCAAATCGCTGACCCCAACCGGATTCTCCCTGCTTAGCTAGAGATGCAAAGGCCCTGTTCATCATACGTCGGTATGAAATCTCAGCCAGGTAATAGAACCAACTTCTTTCCTCCTCTGGGTTTATAAAGTCTGAAGGGCTTTCGGCATCTGCTTGATTAGATGGTGGCGAGGAAAGCTCATTTGGAGGCGACGGAAATATCTTTGGAAACCCGAACCGATTTATCCCGCTTGCTGGGACGGGAATCTCACATCTTAACTCACTATGTCGCCAGGCTCATTAGCAAAACGATATACCTATAACTTGTGGAAATACCAATTACCATTCAGATTTCATGCAGGACCAATAAAGTCTCTGTTCCATGCGTTGTTGTTGACGAGGCAATTCTGTCAAATCCCCAGATGAGAAATGGCGTTGTCTCCAAAGAAGATTGCGGAATTGAACACAAGCTAGATTGAAGTAATGCCAGGCTTGAAGAGCATCTATGCGGTACATTTCAAAAACGCCGCAAAAGAACAGGCATTGGATGTAGAGTAGAGAGGGTCGCATTAGACCCAGCCGCTTTTTGGCAGCCAGATAGTACACTTCACTCGTTTGTCTGTTTATCAGCATTGTTGTTGATCGTGCTAATGTGTCATCATCCTTGTCTTCGGCTCGAAAAGGTGTGGCAAGGCATCCGAGCGCGCAAGCGATGAGCTGTGAAGGGAACCTTCTGATTAGCAATTGTGATCACCAGAGACTCGGATAGTGACACAACAGCATCGGTGGCTTACCACAAGACACGAAGGGCCATCCCATCTCAGCCCAGTTTCAGCAGCGTCTCTCACGAAACCTGAAAATTCTGTTACGTCAAGAATTGGATTTTTTGTATGCACGTATGCCAGGAACTTTTGCGACAGCGGGGCAAAGTCTTCCTCTTGGATTCCCCGGCCAAGGATGCTTATTCCTGGTCTACTTTCTGTCGAGTTTGACGGTCCGTCATCCCCTACTTCCATTACGAATGAATCCACACCCAGCATATACTCTTGGAATACAGGCCATTGTAAGATGCCCTCACAGTTATTCTGGGCGGCGGGGAAGTTTGGGGTCTCTTCTAACATATCATCTTCGTGGTCTAGGTCCTCCAAGTCTGGAGGCTGATTGAAAGATGAGGGGCCTGCTATGGAGGTCTGCAAATGGGTAGGGTTTTGTGGAGAATTTGACTGGTCTTTTTCCAGCAGCGAGACAACGTGATTAAGGCGCTCTAAGATGGCCAGGCTTGCCGGATCAAATCTGCATCACACGACGAGCTGATTAGCAAGAATCTCAACCGCCTAAAAGAATCAACTTACGAGGAATGGTCGTTTCCAGAGTCTGCATAAGTGCATTGGGCGCCATGCCGAGTACAGAAGCCACACTTCGGCCTCACGTTGTCGCACTTTGTCTTTCTGACTCGGCAAGGTTGGCAAGCTGCCACGGCCCTCTTGCGTTGATACAAGGATGCAACCCGAGGTCTTTTATGACCCGAGCCGTGTTCATCTTCTCCAGGCGGCATCATGTATTTGGGGCGTCCTCTACTGCGTATTGAGCGTCGTCATGTTTATTGGCTTGCACGAGCGGGGAATAGCGGAACAAGAGTCGGCTTTGCGGAGAAATAAATGCCCGATCGCCATGCTGTGCGGGGATGAATAACCTGAAGAGTATCACTACAAATTCGGATGACGACTATTTTATTTACTGAAACTTTCAATTATCTCAAAATAAGTAAATTTATAAAATCAACATAGATAGATGCGGTTGCATCACCTAAAAAGCTAGCAAATATGACCATTGCAGGCGGCTTGGGGTTCTTAGCCTCATGTAGTCACAAGATAAATCGTGTTGGGGAGAATCTGACACATTCGCGAACTTATCGAAACAGCACAACTCAAAAGGCGCGTCAGTATTTATATTCATACACTAAATTGCGGATAAATTTTTGAAAATTCCCCAATGCATCAAGTTGGATATTTGTTTGCAAGACTTACGAAAGCGCGGCGTTTTGGCTGCGTTGTACGTAAGGCAGTCGTTACGTACTTTGGTGGGGAAGGAATTTAGAGGGAGACAACTTTTGAAGGCGAAATTGGTCACGACAACAAGACGTAAGTGGAGGGACTGGATCTCATGAAGTCACATAGCTCATTTCTCACTTTGTATAAGATTCATCTGCTATATCTGAAAGCAACTTCAAGGGCTAAGCCTGTGCTCACCTTTGTGATTTTTTTTATATTATCGGTGCTCAAATATTCCTCATGACATGGCGCTATCTACCCGTGGCCAATCGGCACAGAAGGCAAGCCAGGAATTGCACATATGGAAGGCTGTGGGTGACTTATATGACCCTATTCACAACCCATCAGGGTTTGCAACATTGGGGGTAGCGGAAAACACGCTCATGGCCGAAGAACTCTCAACGCATTTGCATACACACTTCCGACTGTCAAACCATGCCTTCACATATGGTGATGGCATGTCTGGGACGAAGAGACTCAAGACATCCATGGCCAAGTTCCTCAACAGGCATCTGAAGCCCATGCTGCCACTGGAACCAGCCCATTTCAGCATCACCAACGGTGCCAGCTCAGCTGTGGAACACCTTGCTTGGGCTGTAGCAAATCCTGGCGATGCGTTTCTGCTGGGGCGGCCTTACTATAATACCTTTGTTCCCGATTTAATTTTGCGGACTGGTTGCAAGGTTGTGCCAGTCAGCTTCCACGGCGCCGACCCCCTGGGTTTAGAATCCGTCTCTTATTATGAAGCTGCGCTCAAGTCCGCTATTAGGAATGGTCAACGTGTTGCTGGTCTCATCATTTCAAACCCACACAATCCTCTGGGAAGATGTTATCCTCGTACTGCATTGATAGGTTTAATGAAGCTTTGTGCGAGACACAATCTTCACTTCATTAGTGATGAGATTTACGCACTGTCTGTTTGGGAGAACAGGGTCGACCAAGACACGCCAGCACCTTTTGAGTCTTGTCTGTCGCTTGATACGACGGGAATCATTCCTAGTGCTCAAATCCATACCATCTGGGGCATGTCAAAGGATTTTGGTGCTAACGGGCTTCGAATCGGCGCTATCATATCTCAATCTAACCCCTCACTACATGCTGCTTTGGTGCCTGTGGCTCTTTACAGCTCTCCTTCATCTGCATCTGACCACATTGCGGCCAATGTTCTCGATGATGAAAAGTGGACTGATGGTTTTATTTCGAAAAACAAACAAAGACTTTCCGAAAGGCACAGATTTGTGGTGAACTGGGCGAAAAGCAATGGTATTCCCTATGCGCAGAGAACGAACGCAACTTTCTTCCTATGGGTGGGTCTTGGAAGCGTTTGGAGAAAGAACAACCCCGAGGTTACTGATGAAGAATTGGATGACACCTTGATTAGCTTATTCCTAAAGAACAAAGTATATATCTCGGCTGGAAAGGATTTTGGGTCCGAATTCCCTGGGTGGTTCCGGATCGTTTTTGCTCAAGATGAGATTCTTTTGGAGACTGGATTGCACAGGGTGTCTGCGATATTGAACAATAAGATGCCAGTTAAGCTATAATTGAATACATTGGGATCAGCAGAACTAAATTCACTTCTTTGAGAATAGATGCATCAAATTTGGCGCATTGTATTAAAAGTTGCAATCTATTATGATAGGCTTGTTTGCAAACTTTTCCATGACACCAATTGCGATCACATCATTCAGTCAAAATTATAACATCGTACGGGGACACGTTTGGGCCTGGCTGATTCTAGAAAGTCAATCTGGTTCCTGTAAATGAACTGGATTATCCACCTGATCTAATTTGCATCTTGTGGGAATCTGGCTCCACCTTGACGCCGAATCTCATCCAGCAGTCGCATCATTCGAAGCGTCTCGCTCCAAGGCATTATTTCGTTTTGAACCCTCACTGCTGCAATGTCTATCGCTACAGCATCCGCCTCCCAGTAGAATCCCTTCCCAGGACGTTCAAATTCATACTTGACGGGATCTTGGCCATTTAGGTGAACTGTAAAGGTTGCAGGAACAGATGCTGTGAATCCATCAACAACTATGGTACCTTTGCTGCCTTCAACTCTGCAAAAGGAAGGTGGAGTTTTTGCCATGGTTGATGATGTAGCTATGGCTTGTTCTCCATTTGGATAGCTAAGTACTACCGTGGTGGCGATGTCAATGCCCTCAAAGAGGCTTTGGGTGGCGACTACTTTGGGCTCATTTTGTTGGTTTCCTGGTTGCAAGGCCAAGATTGCCCAAGTTAAGCTGTAGATACCGACATCCAAAAGACTCCCAGCGCCAAGGCTTGGGTTCCTGAGGCGTGATGTTGACGGTAGAGAGGCAATATTCATGTTCATGGCGAAATCACAAAATACACGCGACACATTGCCGATGATTTTATCGCTATGAATGAGGCGGTGGAACTTTTGAACCAAGGGAAAAAAGCGTGTCCACATGGCCTCCATCACGAACACGCCGTGTTTATCGGCTTCTTGGAAGACTTCGTTGGCCTCGGATTCGTTGAGAGTAAATGTCTTTTCGCACAAGACATGTTTCCCTGCACGAATAGCATCGAGGCAGTTTTGTTTGTGGAAAGCATTAGGCGTTCCAATGTAGACAATATCAACGTTTAGGTCCTGATAGACGCCCTCATATGTTCCATAGATGGCAGGAGATTTCCCCGAAAGGTGATTTTTGACGAATAGTTGGCCCTTATCAAGAGACGACGCGCCTATCGCTTGGATGATGTGGTTTGCCTTTTTATCAGGCCTGTCCAACGTCAAATCAGCAACGAACCAGGACGAAATGAGGCCAGTGGCAATAATGCCCCAGCGGAGAGAGGGGAGTTCTTCAGCCATAGATGAAAAATGTTATCATAAATAAAATGAAGGTGAAATAAAAACGCGGGCTTGAAGAGGAGTTATTGTAGTGCGGAACAGGTGGCTCTTAAGTGAACATAGACACTCACCTTTGTTAGATGATAGCGGAGACGACTGCCCTGTAATCATCCCTACGCATCCTGGTGGAGCGCTGAAGGATGGCGGTGATAGTGGAGACAAAACCAGCATCCGCTACTCCCCGATTCCGCTATTCCCCGGTCGGAGATCATACAACGCATACAGATGGCTCATAAATATGAGGATGGACGGCCTCTCCATGGCATCATCAAACACAATTCACTTGTTCGCTTCCATTCATTAATACTACATTTTGACGTATAGCCAACAACAATGACAGACCCAAGTGCCACAAGCCTTATTCTGCGAGTCGGCATCATCGGTTGTGGAGAGATCACTCAAGTCGCTCACATACCCAACTTAAACTTCCTCGCTCACCGATTCAAAATTACATATCTTTGTGATATTTCGGAACAATCACTTAGTCACTGCGCTCAAAAGATTCCTGGGCAAACACCGAAAACTACCCGCGACGCGGAACAACTCTGCGCCTCTGATGACGTAGATGTCGTCCTCATTGCCAACGCTGATGCGTACCACGTTGAGCACGGAATCCTTGCTTTAAAGTACGACAAATACTGTCTGGTGGAGAAACCCGCTGCGACATGCTTTCGAGACATTGACGCCCTCATTGAGGCAGAAAAGACCTCTAAAGGAAACGTTTTTGTCGGAACCATGCGACGCTACGCTCCAGCTTTTCTTGATGCTGTTAAAGAAGTTGGAGGCATGGAAAAAATCATTTACGCAAGGGTCCGTGATATCATTGGACCCAATTCAACCTTTGTGGCACAATCTGGAACATTCCCACAACGATTTAATGACTTTTCCGATGCAGACTCTCAGGATAGAGTCTCAAGAGAGGAGGATATTTTCAAACAAGCTTTAGAGAAGGAGTTTGGCGTGCATGCAACGCCGGAATCCAAGAGGATGCTTCGCGTACTTGGAGCGTGAGTATTCTCTTCCAGAATTACACTTCGAAAACCTGACATTGATAGGCTCGGAACACATGATCTTTCGGCAATGAGAGAGATTATTGGCATGCCCCAAACAGTCTCGGGTGCCGTCCTTACTCTTCCTGGCATCTTCAGTGTCCTCTTCCAGTATAATGGATTTCCAGTCACTTACGAATCCGGACTCTGTGGTGTTCCACAATTCGATGCTCATATCGAGGTATATTCGCCCGAGAAGATTATTCGCGTCGAATTTGATTCACCGTATGTGAAGGGACTGCCAGTCACTCTGACGGTTCGCGAGAAAGTAGGAGAAGCTGGCTTCCAAGAAAGGAAGATTCGTAAGACGTATGAGGATCCATACACCGTTGAGCTTCTAGAGTTTTACGAGTGTGCGACACGGGGGGAAATTCCCAAGAGCAGCGCATCGGACGCTAGGAAGGATGTAGAATTGTTCCAGATGATTCTGAGAGCTGGATTCAAGACCACCAGTTAGACGTATAGACTCTTGGTAATGACAGCGCTTTTTGACCAAGGAAAAATGGAAAATAGAGTAAAATATGTTGAGATGAAATTAATTTCTTGAACCAACTGGCTCATTACTTCATGATTGATTATAATGTTTTTTTCTACTACAGCTACACACTAACTTACAGTCCGACATCAACACGGCCATTTGCAACACTAGAGCTAGTTCGTTTTGGGAGCGACACGAGGCGGCCGCCGTGGACTAATCCGAATCAGAAAAGAGCAACAAAAGGGTTTCAATTGGCGATCGCTAAGGCTTCTCCACAATTACTCAGATTTACTAATGACCCATCGTCTCGCCATTTCCTTATCATCATTTTTTTTCGACTTGAATCTGCATTGAAGAGGCTCTTGTTCATGGCAGGAATGGATGCCAGTGTAGAGTCTTCCCATGAGAGGGCTAGTGGTGAGTCCACTAGTACCACCCAAAGTTCTGCAGACAGGCAAGCCCTCGTCCCTCGTACCCAATCACCAACGGTAGCATGGTGGATGCGGGCCCGTCCACCCATAATTGCCGCTGTGTGCGCCGTCTTGCTTGCTCCCCTCGCATTTGTATGGCCATGGGAACAGCCCTGCGGGGATACAGACTACGTTGAGCGTACGAAGCGCATTCTGAAAACTACACCGTGAGTTTGAAATGCACCAATGCGACGCTAGATGTTGTATTGACTGCTGCTAAGATTGATTGATGGCCACAACGATTTTCCTTTGCTGCTGCGCCTTGAGCTACATAATCGCATCTACGATGACGAGTTTGACTTCAAGAATCGACTGCTGGGTCATACAGACTTGGTGAGGATGAGACAAGGAATGGTTGGTGGTCAGTTCTGGAGCGTGTTTGTGGACTGTGACGCGAATCAAAAGCACTTCGAAGACCCATCTGTAAGTCTCCTTTCAAGAAATGGTTGAAAATGTGGCATGATCATACTAATTAAGTGACAAGTGGATCGTTCGAGACACGCTGGAGCAAATAGACGTTACTCGCCGGTTTATTCGCGAGCATCCAAAAGATCTTGAATACTGCGACACATCCAAATGCGTGCGGCAAGCATTCAAGGCGGGCCGCATTGCTAGTATGATTGGCATCGAGGGCGGTCATCAAGTCGGCGGTAGCATTGGCAGCATACGTCAGATGTACGGGCTTGGGGCGCGGTATTTAACCCTGACACATAATTGCGATAATGCGTTTGCTATGGCGGCATCTACTGTTGCAAATGGGGCCTCGGATACAGGCTTGACTAGCCTTGGCAGGGACGCTGTGAGAGAAATGAACCGAATTGGGATGATGGTTGATCTTTCACACGTCTCACACCAAACAATGCGAGATGTGCTAGGTGTTGCCGAAGCCCCTGTCATATTCTCTCATTCGGGAGCCTATGGAATGCAACCACATCTTCGCAACGTTCCAGACGATGTTTTGCGCTTGCTTAAACAAAATGGTGGCATCGTCATGGTCGTATTCTTGAATGCATTTCTTAATATTAAGAATCCAAAACAGGTAACGATACACGATGTTGTCGATCATATTTTCCATATTGCAGAGGTCTGCGGGTGGGAGTGTGTGGGGATTGGGAGTGATTTCTTTGGCATGTCCTTTGCGCCCATCGGCCTTGAGGATGTCTCCAAGTACCCCAGCCTGCTCGAGTTTGTAATGCAGCGGGGTGCGACCGACGCACAGGTCCGATTACTAGCGGGTGAAAACATTCTGCGAGTGTGGGGAGCTGTAGAGAGACGCTCCAAGGAAATCCAAGCGACGGGGAGGAAGCCAATTGAGTCAGAATATGAAGGAAGGACGTGGCAAAAGGGATTTGCTGAGGATCCCTACATGCTGAGAAGGAGTATTGAAGGGTTGGCTGCTGAGGCAGAAGCCGCCCCGGATGTGTTTAACACGGGCGGATAAGTATTGAGCCTAGAGTTTGAATAGAACTCTCAATAATGGAGAATCCTCGTTCCAGAGCAATGTATGCCAAATGATAATTTTTTGTCCCATGGATTACTTTGTTGCCAAGCCTGTTGGTACAGCATAAAAGACCCCGCTGGAGTGTTACACAAGAAACACAAGGTGAGTACATACATATGTACCGATAAGTTGGGAAGTGTGGTATCCAATCACAGCTCGCAGATAATGAATCATCTTACGATGATTGAGACGTTAGCGCCCGGGGGAGCACAAATGCCTGACCGGATGAATGGAAGAGATTAGGCTAATTTAGAGACAGACAAGGTGGGCAACTGCCGAGCTGTCACCCAGGTGGCACAATGCCAAGCCGAGACCTTACCAATCGTGGCCCATTGTGCTTCTCATTTGCTAGCGTTATTCATTCTTGTGTTACAGTCATTAAAGATGCAGGTTCAGTGGATTCCCAGTGTTACTGCCCATGGAGAGCCAAGTCCGAACTCGGTACCAGACTTTCTAGCCCTAGATGCATAGATAGAGATTGGGTAGGTTTAATAAATTCTTAAAATTCTCTCTTTTTCGCCAAGATCTATTTTTAGCCACGATTTTGTTCTCGCAATTCGACTTTTCTAAACATCCAATCTAGGATCGATTGGGACAAGCTCAATTTATATAAAAGCCACTAGCGATTTGGTTGATTCGAGCTCACGAGGTTGCTGATTTGTATTAACGTCCGGGTTTGTAGAGTTGGCCACTATAACAGCGACCGGAGGTATAGGCTTCCATGCATGGCAGGCCTCAAAATATTCTCCTGATGTTCCTGCGCAATTCCTCGTCACTGTCGTTAGGTTTGATCTTTGTTTATGTCTCCAAAGTCTGGGCGACGCATAGTTCAGCATGATAAGATGCCATAGCCAGGGTCAAAAACAACAAAACCCCGATAACATCTGCGCGTTTCATGCAATAATCAAACCAAATAAGCACAAGGAAATACATGTCATTAGTGGCTGCACAGTTTGAGAAAATCCGACGCATAGGAGGGGTAAATACTACGGTGACAGCCGTCGGAATATTTCCGTGGGCGCATATTTCAAGCATGTTACTGGCTCCAGCTGAAGATATACGCTGATACCTCGATTACTAATGAAGTGACGAAAAAAAGGTACTTGGGCATCAATTTTATAGTTGGTTGATTCTCGTCGGGCGCTATTTGACTGCTTCAAACTAACTGTTCCCGCACTTGTATCGTCATCAGTCTTGACTAACTCTAGAGAACAGTGTCCACCATCCGAACAAGCATGGAGTCCACAGCTGTAAGCGGTCTGCAGAAGCTTCCATTGCACATTACGGCCAAAATCCTAGCTCGACTAGACACTATTCCGCAGCTTGCACGGGCAGTTTGCAACCATCGTGTATTTCACGATGCGTTTGCCGACAATGTCCACACGGTTGCCGGAAGCATCATTGCCAATCAAATCCAAGCAAGAACGCTCCCTTTTGCTCTTGCCCTTCTCGAGTCCGAACATATCGATGACAATAATCCTGATCATGTCCGAGCAATTCTATGTCGGCTAAGGGCGGGTATATTGGAAGGAGTTTCTTCCACGCGTCTCGCGCGTCTCTCAATGTCCGACTACGCCTATTTGAGTCGAAGCTGCTCCGCCGTAAAATTTATAGGCCAGAGTTTGGCCAATGATGCCTTCCCCATCCTCGCCGACAAGTTGGGGTTTGTCCACTCGTCAGAAATCACGCCAGACGAGCGTTTTCGCCTGGATAGAGCATTGTTTCGATACCAACTCATGTGCAACCTGTTATGCTCGGAAAGAAAGCAGCTATTCCCTCCAGGAGAGCTCGACTATAGGTTCTACTATGACTTTTCTCCTTGGGTTAATGAGCAGCTCGTCTGCGTGTACGGCCATATGCTGAAGAAGGTGAAAAAGGGCAAGTGCAGTCAACCAAGTTAAACTAGAAATCTCATCTAACGTCATCTAGCCTTTGAACAAATAGAACACCTCGTTGATTGGGGTAACTTTCATGATCAAGCAAGAATATGGACGCACCAGTCTACAAGGATGCAATGGGTTGTTAGTTGTCCTTCTCAACTCTTCATCGCTGAAATCAATCAAATTGGCTAACCATCGCTATCCAGCTTCGCCAAGGACTTGCATTCATAACAATTTTCATCGCTGCCGAAACTCCTGAGGATCAAATGGAAATACTAGATCTACGTGCATTCAAGCATGCGAACCCGCTGTACACGCCACATACAAATCTTTTCGGCGTGATGGCCGGAAGGCTTCTCAGGCCGAATAGGATGAGTGAGTACGCGGCAAAATTGAATTCGTACACGCTCGAGCAGATCAAGTCCCTATCCCGACCTTTGGATGGAACGCGAGATTCGCTCACGTCGAGTTCATGTCGTGCATGGCTTAGCGCACATCCCAACCAGCCATTTTCCACCAGTGTTTTTAACGACTTGGACAAAAGTCTTTGGCAATGCGGATATGTCATTTGGGATTTTCCAGATTTCTTGTCCTCGTCGTACCTGGAACAAAAGTGCGCTGAATTCAGGACCTCGAACGATTCCGACTCAGAAGAACCGTAGCTTGATGAGCGAGCGAGAAGCAAGGCTCATCATGCGTCAAGGGAGGGGTTGCCCGTTAAGGAAATCGCCGAATAAGTCAAGTTTGAGAGAGGATAAATTATCATGATGGTTATGGATGAAATTTTGGAATTCAAAAAGAAAATAAAAAAAAGTTTTCTTTGTCAGTTGCTGGATTGTCTTCTCTATCATAGGTTGCGACCCTGAGTTGATGCTTACGCCTCATGACACGTTCTAGATACAACTCAGTAACATCATCATCAATCGCAATTATTTTTTCAAGTTGAATCTAGCCAATGTGGACACGCTTATTCCTTCTGATCGATATCAGGTTGTATTCGTCGTAAAACCCTGGTATGTCGCGCATCTTGCCAAGAGCGATCCTTCTTGCCAAGGAACATCAGCCGCATCAAACCCCACACACTAGCCAGGCATGGCTAATACTATTCATCTCAGGCAACGTCAGTTGTAGATGTTTGCCGAATTGCATGGCGTAGAGCGGCTGATTTTGCGAAAAAGCTGCAGCGAAAACGAGACTAGTTGGCTACGGCTTGGAAATGAGGCTTTTTCTCACATGTGGGGTTGGTTACTGGAATCTTGTGACGGCATGGACCATGGAATAGTGCACGTAGCGTAAATGGCATCCACGGCATCTGTCAAAATCGGATTACTCGTGATGCAGCAAAAAGAGATGCTGCAAGATCAAGTGCGTTGTTT
This sequence comes from Calonectria ilicicola, assembly GCA_020809705.1. Classification (NCBI taxonomy): domain Eukaryota; kingdom Fungi; phylum Ascomycota; class Sordariomycetes; order Hypocreales; family Nectriaceae; genus Calonectria; species Calonectria ilicicola. Next base: position 6,657,235 of record CP085829.1, on the reverse strand, counting down.
TCCATCCCCTTTCGAATTCACCAGGGGTAACCTAGCGCCCTAAAACTTTGTTGCAGGGCGCAACTCCACTTGTGCGTGGGTAGAAATTATGCTTGAGGAGAGTGGCTCGACCTGCGCGCAGGCTCGGGTTCCAGTCAATGTGCGTGAACCATGGCCGATCTCGCGGCAGTGAGAGAGATGTTTACGTTGTCGAGGCTATACGCATGGGGGTTCCTTTGCTGGTTTTGTTTTTTCCCCGGGTATGAGGAAGCCGAGTTGCTTCTCGCGAGGGATGATTGAAAAAGACTCGGCACCGCGTTCCCGGACGATCTTCACCCGCGGAGCACGATGCCCAATTTGTGCGCTGGGCTAGACAGCTCTAGCCGCATCACAAGAGCCGGCAAGCGGCAACTAGACCCAACAGCCGTGGAGGCACATGGGACGAAAAAGACGAAAGCATTCACAGTGGCGAATGGGCCGGGCTGCCTCTTTGGGGGCGCATGGTCGTCATCCAGGCACCATAGAGCCAGCCAAGCCGTACAGCTCAGAAGAAATTTCTGAATGCGACAAAGGTCCAAGGCGGCCACGATTGGGCGGACCCCCATGCGCGTGTGGGCCGGGCCAATATTGCTCATACAATAGGCTCGGGGCTCTGGGGCATCTGATAATGTAAAAAGCTTAGGGCGTGGGGTGCGTCCGCGATGCAAAGGGAACTAGGCCCGAGGCCGGCTGATGGATTAGACAACCATAATCTCCTGATCAGATAAGATGGCGGCTTTAACCGCTTCGATCATGGAGCCCACTCGATTCGCAGTTCGCGTCGTACGTGCAGTCCCCGCCAAAGCCACGGCCGGCGGGTCAGCAGACTGCCGTGCTATCCGGGAGGTGGATGCTGTCTGGCCAAGCAGCATCCGCCGTATTGTGTTGGTCGCGTCCCAACTCGTCCAACCCTGGCAGCGTCGAGCCCTTTTGAAAATTTTCCCTGTCTTGAGTGCCGGACGCAGAGCCGAGAACGGAACAGGCCCAGTGGAACGTTGTATGGTGTGCTTTCCACCACGGGAGAAAGCTGCTACTAAGAGAAATCCACCCGCAGGGCTCTGCGTCACCATGTGCGAGACTGCGGGCTAAATACGCGGGATGCCACCGGCTGCAATGCTATATAGTTCCATGTTCCGTCGCCTCGGGTCCAGACGTCTAGTAGTAGCTGCAGATCCCCCCGTAGTTCTCGATTCAACCACAGCTCTGCGTCGTCGCCCCCGACCGCCATCATGAGATTCCGCCTACCCAAGTTCTCCAACGACAAGCCTGTCGTCGAGGACGAGAACACCCCTGTCGATGCCGAGAATGTTCTCGCAGACTCCAAGGAAAAGGTCCCCGAGGATGCCCAAGACTCGGACAGCGATGAGGACGCCGAGTACCAGCATGGTGTCCAGGCCGCTCGTGCCATGACCCAGATCTGGACCCGCAAGCATCTAGTTCTTGCCTACATTCTGTAAGTTGTCAAAGGATGGAGCAATTGATTCACCAATTGATTGCCTATGATGCCAACAAAACAAAAAAAAAAACCACTGCTAACGTCTCCAACCCTCAGCATCTGGCTCGTCTCCTTCATCCAGGCCTTCTCGTCTGGTATCATCGGCACCATGACCCCCTACGTCACCAGTAGCTTCCAGGCTCACTCCCTGACTGCAACCATGGGTATTGTTGCCAGTCTTGTGTCCGGTCTCATCAAGCTTCCTTACGCCAAGCTCATGAACGTCTGGGGTCGTCCCCAGGCTTTCGGCTGCATGATCATTGTCATGACCCTCGGAATCATCATGATGGCCGCCTGCAACACTGTTGAGACGTACGCTGCTGCCCTCGTCTTCTACAACGTCGGCTACAGCACCATCGATTTCACAAACACCATCTTCATTGCCGATACCTCGTCCCTGAAGAGCCGAGCCTTCATGATTGCCTACGCCTCTTCGCCCTATCTCTTCACTGTTTGGGCTTACGGCCCTGCTGCCCAGGACATTCTGGATGGCATCGGCTTCCGATGGGGTCTTGGCCTCTGGTCCATCATCTACCCAGTCGTTTGTTTCCCTCTCTGGGCCCTGTTCTACTACTACCAGAACAAGGCCGAAAAGATGGGCTTGATTAAGAAGAAGCCCGACAGCGGCCGTACCTTCGTGCAATCCGTCGTTTACTGGCTCATCCAATTCGATGTTTTCGGTATCCTCCTGATTTGTGCAGGTCTCGCCCTGTTCCTCCTTTCCTTCTCGCTCTACTCTTACCAGACCGACACCTGGAAGTCCCCCTTGATCATCTGCTTCCTCATCTTCGGCGGACTTTTGGTCATTGCATTCGTTATCTGGGAAAAGTACTTCGCTCCCGCAACCTTCATCCCCTGGGAATTGATTGCCAACAGAACCGTCGTCTTCACTTACACCATGGTGGCCACTATTTACACTGCCTGGTACATCTGGGACAACTATTTCTACTCGTTCCTTATTGTCGTGTTCAACGAGAGTGTTACCCACGCTACGTACATTACCAACATCTACACTATCGGCTCCTGCTTCATTTCCCTCGTCATGGGAGTCATCATCCGCTTCAACGGTCGTCTTAAGTGGCAGGCCCTTTTCTTTGGTGTCCCTCTCACCATCTTGGGTGTCGGTCTTATGATCAAGTTCCGACAGCCCGATTCCCACATTGGATTCATTGTCATGTGCCAGATCTTCATTGCTTTTGGAGGTGGTATTCTCGTCATCTGCGAGCAAATGACCGTCATGGCTGTCTCTAAGCAAAAGGATGTCGCTCCCATTTTGGCCATGGAGAGCATGATTGCCAGCGTTGGTGGTGCCATTGGTGATGCCATTGCCGCCGCTATGTGGACTGGCATTTTCCCTAACAAGCTCATGAAGTACCTTCCTGAAAGCGCCATGTCCAACTTCTCCAACATCTACGGTGATCTCACCACCCAATCCAGCTACCCCGTTGGATCTGTGACCAGGAACGCCATCATCCATGCTTACGCTGACACCCAGCGTCTCATGCTGATCGCTGCCACCTGCTTGTACACTATTGCTCTGTTCTCTGTCCTCATGTGGAAGGACATTAATGTGAAGAAGCTTGAACAGGTCAAGGGTATGATTTGGTAATGGATACGATTTTGGGGTATGGGCAACGACATTACGGTTGGTTATACGATTCAATCTGTCATGTCTAGAGCCATGTGAGCAAGCGACTCTTTTAGTCCAAGTCGCTTTCTCAGCTTTTTTTCTCAACTAAGCAATAAAATAAATTTATCATATTCTCATATATCTCTTTAATATATACCACCTCAACCACGTGTCATGAACTCGTTCCTCTCCCACCCAGGTCTATGGCTTCAAAATGTTGGCAGCCACGACAATGCCTCTTGCAGTTTTGCCCACCCACTCCTGAGCAGTAGTGTAGTTGCCATTTTCAGCATACTGGATACCCTCGGTAATTCCAGGGAAGGTAACCGCGGCATATCCCGTATCTAGGCCTGGGGCATTGACGACGTGTCTGAAGAAGTCACGGTCAGGCAAGCCACCTTGGGAGGTAAACCCACGCTGGAAGTCGCGATACTTGTGGTTCACAACTGTCTTGAGCTCCTCGTCATTGGTGTCAATGGCACGGCGTTCGAGGGCCTTGACAGCGTCAGCCTTCTCCTTAAAATACTTGATGGCCTCATCCAGCTCGGTAAGATCAAGATTAGCCCCTTCCTCTTCGGAATACTCGGAAAGGTCATCATAGTACGCACGCAGCTCAACGGCGTAGTTTTGGGTGTCAATAGGGAGCACATCGTCACTGGCCAGGTGATAGGCAACAAGTGCGAGATACTGACCCTGGGAAGCGTGGACGTGGAAGCCGGGGTCACCAAAAGTAGCCATCCAATGGTAAGTGTCATAATTGGAATGGTATTGCCAAATCGGGTCATTGGCGCCTCCCGAACTGCCGACATCGAACGAGCTGATACCGCGGTGCAGAAACGAGGTGTAGTCGGAGCCGGAACCAAGGACCTCGACAACACCATCATTCACCTCATACCAAGCGTCATACAACGAAATGTTAAATCCGCCAAAATTGGGGTGAATAACCTTCTTCATTGTTTCGGTAGCCAGTGTTTGGAGCTCAGGCGTGGTGGCAAGGTTGGGTCGCGGACCACTGACTCCAACATCGATGTTGAGGTATGCCACGGCAGTTTCGGTCAGCCAATCGGTATAGTCCTCGACCCATTCAGTAGAACCGATGAGGCCCCATTCCTCAGCGTCCCAAGAACCAATGACGATGTTTCGCTTGGGTTGCCAGCCTGACTGGCGCAGCTTATACAAGGCTCGGGTAAACTCGACGAGAATGGACGAGCCAGAGTTGGGGTCTCCGTTGCCTCCCACCATCCAAGTGTCTCTGTGGTTTCCAATAATGATAGTCTCGTCGGAGTTTGTACCATTGATCCATCCAATGACATTCTGGATAGGCTTAATTTCGGGCTCAGAGACAATATCGATGGAAAGTTTTACTCCTGGAGCTGGTCCTGTGCTGTAATCCGCATCAAGTGCTCCCACCCAACCAGTACGGTTAACTTTCTCTGCTGAGACACCGTAGCCGTTTAGAGCCTTGAGCAATGGCTCGGCTGCAGAGTAGGAGATGGGCAGGGCGGGAATTTCAGGCGTTACATCAGAGACATCCGTGCGAGGAACACCCTCGTGGGATGCATATCCCGGGGTTGTCGGGTCGCCAGGGCGAGTGGAGAGGAAGAGCGTAGAACCCTTCTGAACTGCAGTCGGATTTCTAGCAGGGCCATCTTTATTGATCTTGTTAGCCCAGAGCCACAATATTTTATCGACTCGAACCCATTTACTTACCGGGGTATGATTCATAGCCGTTGGCTGCAGTAACATTCCCATCATCGCCGGGGTCGGAAAAAATTACGGCAGCAATGGCACCATGGTCCTGCGCATTTTTGACTTTGAGGCCTCGGAACAGACCACCGTACCTGATCAGAGCAATCTTGCCTTCAACCTCGACACCAAGCTCAGCAAGTCTTTTGAAGTCGTTGATGGAGCCGCGGCTGTTTTATTTCAATTAGTGGATCGACATGTTACTGTTTTGCAGAAGGGGGGCCTACCCAGCGTATACGTATTCGGCTGTAGCATTGCCAGTGGGTGCATAGCCGAGGAACGTCCGTTGCGAGATCCCATCATAGCCGGTGACATCATCTTCCTCGAGAACATCTTCTCTGAGCCTTACTTCCGATGTCTGTCCATCAGCGCCCGTGAAGTGGAGGGATTCGCTCACGGGATAGCGCAGATAGACATGATACTCATTGAGATGAGACTCGAAGCCATTCTCGTTCCAGCGGTCTGCCGTCCACTGCGCAGCCTCCTTGCCGAAACCAGCCAGCTTGTTTTGGTGGCCATAATAGTATGACCACTCGTCAATGGAAACATTATCAAAGGCATTAACTAATAATGTCTCATGCTCATTGAGCACCGGTGGCCAATTGTCATTTCGCTTAGCTAGCGGTTGGCGGTGCGTGTGCCGGCGGACGGGATTGAAATCACGCTGACAGGCCAGTGCGCCAGCGGCAGAGAGGGCAAGGAAGCAGAGCTGCGGGGAAAGCATTTTTATGTTGACAGAGCCAGAGCAGCCCCAGACTTGTCCCCAAGATCAAACCAACGCTCTATTGAGATAGGGAGAGGAGAGGTCGATTAAAAAGGCCCGTCGGGGACCTGCGGCGTATAAATAGCTGTAGGCTGCGGCGTTATGTTACCATAATGTTGGGTCATGTTGCTATCTTGACGGCTGGGTAGCCAAGACTTGCTTCGCTGGAGGAGGAGTGGAGATGTATCCGTAGATCACGCATCGATGACCATAAGTCTATTCCACCTTGGGACTGAGCTGCCCTTCCCAAATGTTTAAGCTTACGCTCCAGTTTGGCGGGGCATTCGAAATTCAGCATTGGCGTGTCGTCATATCTCACCGATGCTGAATCAGCTGGAGTCACAGTAGCCCTTTCAGGCAGCTCGGCCTTGTTGTTCATTGTCGTAGTTGCATACAAATGTCTTGGCGGTCGGGCGGGGAGCATGATTGTTCTGCGTCACCTGCCTCATCCGTCATGGACCATCGGTGAGCGACAAAACTATAATGGCATTTCCCGTGTTGTTGGGACGAAACTCTGATAAACCGGTGCAAAGATAGAGCCAAGTTTTGCATTGGTCGGGTTAGTTGAGTGATGGTTGGAAAACGGCAGCCAATAGCAATTACGGATGTGGGAGGTTTATAGCATCGTTTTGCAGTATAAAATCTAGCTAGATGCGCATTTTAAAAATTAGGCTCATATGCATATTTACAATCTTATGGAGGGGCAAGAAAGCTGAAAATTATCCCTCCCCCTGCTCGGGCTAGAAGGTGGTCAATACCCCAGTGTCCCGTCCCATCAAGTCAAGCGCCCACTTGATTGGCCAGTGAAGATGCTGCGTCCAAAGCAACAGTTGACCTAACCTATAGCCAGCTGCACTAGATTCTATCCAGACGTTCTGAATCCTTCAAAACCTGGTTAGCTCCTTTTTTTCTCATTTAATATTCGCATTGTATTCTTTTTTACTTTATGATGCAATTATAACGAATACCAGGGTAGATCTATCCGAACCCGCTTAGTCATAGTTGAAGACATGTAGGATCGGACATGCTCCATTGGAAAAGTCGGGTTCAGAGGTCAAGTTTTCTCACCACAGGAAAAAAAAAAAAGGCAACTAACTCCAGCGCTGGAATCCAATAGCTCATTGACATCAATTGATTAGTTTTATATAGAAAATAACCAACTCTTTTTTATTTTCCACTTTTTGGGCGGGTGTTCTAGTGACATGTTGCGCTCTGCTTATTACGCTCCGATAGCGGAGTGGTCAGACCCATTATGAATTAGACCAGGGTGGACGAACCAATTCTATGATATACAAAATGTGCAAGATGAAGAATTCGGTAATGAAATATTGTATAATTATATTCTCTATTTTTTAATGCACCACTGTTTACTTTGGAAACTCGTGTGTACTTAATATAGAGTGGCGTAAGAAAGACATTAAAGCAGATTAACTAGAGTTTGTGTCGGGCTCCTAATTTTCGTATTCTGGGCGTTGGGATTGAAGACGATTGGCTCTTGATACGCGGAAGATGTGAAAGATGATGATCCGAGGTGGCCGCAATGCACTAGGTTCCTCTCGCATAGTGGCCTTGTGCCTCAGTGGCATCGTATGCATTTTGGTATCACGGTTGGGGGCGACGCGTGGATTGCGTCATCTACAAAAGTACACAAACATATGGAATTGCGACACGTGATGCTAAATTTCATTGCTTATAGAGATGATATTTAAATGTGGTAAAATGTTGCCTTTTTGGTTGTCGTGCTTTCAATTGCATCGTCTGTAATGACGCGGCGGCGCGGGATTACAATGGAGCTGCGAGTGGGTCTTGTCCTGAATCACATTGTGGCGTGTTTTTAGTGCTACCTTGATTGACATGGACTTTTTGGATGGTTTTTTTTTTAAAGGACATTTCCCTTTTCAATACTGAACTTTGTAGTGGTTTTACGTCTTTGGTCATGCTCAATTGATCTGTTTCGCATCGTGTATATGCGCAAATATAAATGTGTGTGTGGCGCGTGTGGAGTGCTCAAGGTGGCGTTAATAACGAGATTGATTGGTTCTGGACGCTTTGAATTTGTCAACCGTGTCCACCCGCCTATCTTTTTCGACTCTACAGGGCGCGCTCGAGATCCGTAATCAATCTCGCCAGCTTCATCCTCCTAAGGACAAAGTAGCAATTCAATTCAAAGCCATGCTTCGTGCTGCCGCGTCCGTCCCTAAGCGCCGCTTCGTCGACTCCATTGTCGTCGGAGGCGGCCCCGGCGGCCTTGCCGTTGTGGGCAACATCCTGGAGCAGCGGCCCAATCACCGCCAGCTGTGGGTTGATCCTGCATTCAAGGCCGGCCGCGTGGGTGCGCAGTACCGAGAGGTGCCTAGTAACACCAAGGTTGCCCTGTTTCTCGATTTTGCCTCGGCTGTGTCCCCCTTTCGAGCCATTCTCGAAAAGGCCCAGGAGCCAAACGCAGCCACGGCCTTGCGTCGATTGGCCCAGGACAAGGGCTGCGATCTCGGATATGCCGCCGACATGTGCTTGATGCTCACAGACGGCGTCTCTCGCCATTTTGACAACGTAGATCAGCATCATGGCAAGGTTACTGCTGCCAGCTTTGACCCGGTATGTTTTCTTCTTTTGCCAATTCATTTCCTCACCTGAAAATAAACCTGCTTACATTGCATGCGACTGCAGCAAACAAATCTCTGGACAGCCACTCTGGATGGCAAGGACCAAGTTACAACACCACAGCTTGTTCTATGCACCGGATCCAGCCCAATCTCAAACCCGCTGCCTATTATGAAGACGGCGGGTCAGAATCTGAAAATGTTGCACCTCGACACTGCCCTCACCCCCTCGCAGCTGGCAAAAGAACTCAATCCACAGGTAGAAGATACCATTGCCGTTGTGGGAGCATCGCACTCGGCCATTCTGGTTCTGATGAACCTCTACAGCCTCGGTGCTTCCTCCCACCAGGGCCTAAACATCAAGTGGTTCACCCGACACAACGACTTGCGCTACGCCGAGTACAAGGATGGCTGGATCTTGTACGATAACACTGGCCTCAAAGGGCAAGCCGCGCAGTGGGCTCGCGACAACCTAGAGGACTTTTCCAGTGGTCCGGTAAGCAAGTACGTTACAAAGTTCCTGACACCAACCGAGCAAGAAAACCGTATTTATCAAGCCGAGCTTCCCGGCTGTACCCACATGGTCCAAGCCATTGGCTACCAACGCAACCCTCTACCCGAGCTTACACTTGCCGGAAAGGATGGTGCTCCGGCTGAGCCGTTGGATGTTCGCTACGATGACCTGACCGGTCGCTTCACGAACCCCAAAGCTCAGGGCAAAACCTACATTCCTGGATTGTTTGGCGCCGGAATTGCTTTCCCAGAGCGCGTGACGGATCCCGCAGGGAACGTTGAACACGCAGTCGGCTTCTGGAAGTTTATGAGATTTCTCAAGAAATCAGTGCCTGAATGGGTTGACTCTACAAAAACCGCATAGACGATATAGACGGGATATGGGATAGAATAGATTAATGACTGAAGTTACGAATTTAAACCAATTGACTGACATAGTCCTTTATGGAATGCGCTTTCTTGAGTCAAGTACTGATGTGAAACTGGTCTGGGGACTTCTAAACTACCCTAGGATAAGCCAATTTCTGCAAAACCGACACAAACTCACCAGCGTCGGTCTAGCCGCTCTTTGATCCCAGATACATGCCATACGCCTCCTCTGCCCACTATCCAGAGTTCGTGCTCCCCAAAGGCAACACTTACTGCCAGATTCTCCCCACCTCCGACACGAATTGTGCCAAGAGTTAATCCAGTCGCGGGATCTATCACATCTAGACCGTCACCAGCGCCAGCAAATATCCACCCGTTTCTAGAGACCCGGATGCCGTCATAAAAATAGGAGATCGGGTTGTTGAGCAACCGAGCATTCGTCAGCACGCCGCCTTGATTGGAGACATCGTAAGCGAATAGAGCTCGGTTCCCGTATGGATTCTTTCTTGAAACGGGCTTGAATTCTGATACTCCAGTGTCGGGAAGGTACAAAACATTGTGACCATTGGCTGATAGCCCGCATGCTACACCGTTTGCATTTCCGGTCGTAAGATGCACGGCTTTTGGGCGCATCGTAGTTCTATTAACCATGTATACTGTGGGATTAGTTGGTGGGTAAAATGGGATCAAGTCACGTCCCTGATTTCATCGGTTAGCCGCATGAAACATACGATGAAGGGGAACTGACATAGGCGGATTTGGAGTCTGTAAGCCAAAAATCCCCGTTGGAGTCAATATCGAGATCATTGAAGCCCATAAATGGTTGTTGATAGTAATTGTTTAGCAATACTGTCTTTTGAAGAGTGGTCGGGTCGATTTGAACGAGGTTTCCGGTTTCGTTGTGGCCACCGTCAGTCACTACGTACATCATGTCTTTGTAAACGACACAACCGTGAGCATTGATGGTTGGAGGTGTCGTTTCGATTTTGCGCAGCGTGTTGTTCTTTGTGTCGAGGAGATATTGCCAAGTGTGAGTGCCATTGTCTCCACTAGGCGGACCCCATTCGACGAAAAACAGTTGCTTCGTTTTGGGGTTGTAGCATGGTGCTTCGTGAGTTTGATAGGCCAGATGCTGAACGTGCTTAACACGCGCATCCGGCCCAATCAGCTCGAGGAACTTTTCATCGTAAGCGATGAAATCAGTAGTATTCAAGAACTCGTTTCTTTAATTAGGAATCGTTAGATTTGTCCAATAGGGTGGTTAATTGTAGCGTACGTAGCTGTTAGGTTTGGATCGCTACTGCTGCCCTCAAATGAAGCATCCAATGCGGAGCGGTTGAAAGAGCCTTGAAGAACCGCTACGGATGGGTTTTCGTATGAGATGTAAGCCCATGTTGCGGGGCTGTGATCAAAGGACCCTGGAAGATCTTGCAGGTACGATGCGCATGCCAGGGAGGGCCACAAGAAGACGAGGTAATTGAGGTGGGTGGGGACCATGATGGCGATTAACAAGTACGAATTGTCTCCTGCATTGTAGATTGTACGATAAGGTTTACACTAGAAACCTTGTTTGGTATTTAAAGAAAATTCTACTCTAGCAAGCTGGCTGCAAACTGTATACTGATGGTGAAGTGAAATATTCATGGCGGAGCAGTCCGGCGGATGAGTCCGCGGACTAAGGCCTCTTGAGGATTCGATTCAGGCGCACGCAGGGAACTGAGCCATTGAACGCCATTAAATATGGGACCTTTGCTAAAACCATCAGGGCAGTTTGCGGGGTAAGAAGCGTGGTGCTGTTCTCGGTTGACTGAGGGGTTATGGGGATCGACACCACTCCATCATTAATCTTTCCAGGGTTGGGCCTTGGCAGACATGAGAATACACGGGTCAATCCTCCTGCGCACAGTTTTTCTGGAGGGCTCCGTGGAAGAAAATCCAAGACTTAATTATATATTTGTCGCTCTGGAGTTTTCAAATGATTGTGGAGGAAGTTATGGGATGATGATGCGGGGGTAGGGACAGGGAGCCATCCATCCAGTGTGTGTGCGCGTCTGATCGAGGTATGGTGCAGGCTTTGGCAACAAAGTTTTCATTATACCGCGGCTATAAACTACCATGTCTTCATTTGTATGTCTATTCATGCATAGGCCAGTCAGGTGCAAGGTGATGGCTACTGCTAAACCAGTGCCGCTATTGGGCTGTCGGAGAATCGTGACTCGGAGATTCGGCTACGTGAATTCCAATTGGCCAGCGATCAAACTCCGACCAGAGTCAATCCATCGGCAATTCAAACAGTGCGTCAAATGTATGTCATAATTGCTATCGGATACATCGGGTAAAGAGATACTGGAGAAGATGGAATGGAAATGTATTTATACCGTCGTGTGCCAGGAGACGTATAATGCACGGTATACCGTCATACCAATTGTGTCAATCACCCATCATGACAGCACTCTTTGCCGCCCTCATTGAGAAACCAGCGATACTCGGGCTGTCTTCAATTGTTGGATGCCTTTTGGTCTATGTGATCTACCAGCGTTTCTTTCACCCATTGGCTGCATACCCAGGGCCATTCTTGGCCTCCATTACGGACCTTTGGCAGGTTTCTGAATTCTTGTCGCTAAAGCAGCCATACCACTTGACCGAGCTACACGAAAAATATGGCCCTTTTGTACGATATGGTCCGGATAAACTGAGCGTCACCTCAGAGGAAGCTATTCCGCTTCTTTATCAGCGCGGGGGAAAATCCATGCCAAAGACGGAATTTTACGATGCGTATGGAGCTAAAATCCCAAATGTTTTTGGGATGCGTGATGAAAATGTAAGTGGCAGCGTATTATTTTGTGAAAATATAGATCTAACAGCGTATGCCATGCAGATGCACTCCGTTCGTCGACGACACATGTCGCACAGCTTCTCCAACACATATGTCAAAGGCATGGAGCAGTACTTGGATACCAACATGAGCCTTTTAATTGACAAGATCAGACTCCTTGCCGAAAAGGGCGAAGTATTTGATCTGAAAAAACTTCTGCACTACTATACAATCGATGTTCTTGGAGAATTAGCATTCAGCAAATCATTTGGCGTACAAGTTAGCGACGACGAGTCCTTGGTTCCGCCCGTTGTTGAGCATAGTCTTCTCGCTGCCGTCACGGGCGCTTGGCCAGCCATGACAATGACACTGAAACAGTGGCTGCCCATGATTCCGCATGCAGGTTTGCAAGCCCTATTCAAAGGACGCGCCGATTGCGCGCGACTTGCTTCCGAGTGTGTTCAACGTCGCACCCAAGAGCTGAAAGTTGCCAAGGAAGAAGGCCAAAGCCAGAGGAAGGATATTCTAACCAATTTAATCCTGGCTGTGCATCCTGATACCGGGGAGCACCTGGCACAATCTGACTTAGAGGCTGAGGCGTTCGGATTTATGTGAGCTGTTAGACCCGACTTTTGAAATGAGAACTCGTATGCTAACACAAACAAAGAATTGCTGGTACGCACACTACAAGCGCCACCACCACGCTCCTTCTGTACCATCTCCTCCACAACCCTTCTGTCTTGGCTAAATGTGTATCCGAGATTGACGAAAAGCTCCAGCCGTTGGAAGATGGCCAAGCAGCATATTCCGCCAGTGAAGTGGAAGCGTCGCTACCATTTCTTCGCCAATGCGTGAGAGAGAATTTCCGTATCACTCCGGTGTTCACAATGCCGCTTGCAAGGCGGGTTACAGCCCCAGAAGGGGTTTTTATAGCTGGAAAGCATATTAAGCAAGGAGTATGAAAATTTCCCTTCTCTTTATGATTAAAATTTCCACCTGGATGCTAATGTTTACTTCTGTATAGACATCAGTCGCAGTTTGCAATCATGCCTTCCACCACAACCCAGAAGTCTGGGGTCAGGACCACAACGTATTCAAACCAGAGCGCTGGGACGACGAGAAAACTGGGCAGCGAGCGCGCTTCCTGATGCATTTTGGACTGGGAGGTCGCCAATGCATCGGAAAGACAGTGGCGCAGACAAACATTTACAAACTGAGCAGCACACTGTTGCGTCTTTTCGAATTTAGCATTGCTGACCCGTCGGAGAAGGAGAAGGCGGCCCAGGGATATTTTCATGGGCGACTCCCTGGTTTGATTAGTGTCGGAGTCAGTGATTTGGAGCAGCCACTTCTTGTAAAGGCGAGAGTGAGATAGGCGTGGGTAGAGGGGACAGGATCACTAACTGACTTTTCGAGTTTGGATTTGTGGGATATTTCACTCTGTGTAACAGATGCCCACCCAATGCTAGATTGAGGGTTTTGTATTTCGAATCAGTCGGCTCATTATTCACGAATTAAACGCTAGAAAGTATTGAAATGGCCGGCCCCGCCACATTGGGAGCCGCTTTTACCTCGTGACGGAGCTGGTGAAGACGTGAAGCCCCCGCATATTTCCCCGCACTCCCGACTAGCGGCTGTGCCCCGTCTTTATTTAAACCCGCTTGCTGCCACCAGCTCGTGTTGACTGTATTTTTCTTTTTTGGGAATTGGGAAGAATGAATCATATCACTCGCCCGGTGACAAAGAGACCTAGGGCTGCAATTGCCTGCAACGCCTGTCGCCAGGGCAAGGTCAAGGTACGCGTGCACCGCTTTTTCTTCTTTGGCTCGTTTGCTGGCTCGGTCACTAAGATGCATGCTAGTGCGATGGCGAGAGACCAAAATGTGGGCGCTGCATTAGGGATGCGAGCGACTGCAGGTATGGCCAAGATGGTCGAAAACAGAGGCCCAACCGCTACAAGTATGTCCTTGCACTCCTGTCGCTACTACTCATAGAAGCTGATGTGCGCAAAGAGTGGATGTGGAGTTGAGAAAAAGAATCCGACATCTTGAAACTCAGATCTCATCTCCTTCACAGCCCCGAGAAAATGTGACGAATCGTTCTAATAGGATGCAAGACGGAGATACGATCCCCAACGGAACATCTCCAGCGCAATCCCATGGAGACGCGTCCATTGCAAGTGCTACATCCATTCACTCTAATACCGAATCAGCTGCCGACGTATTGGCCACGAAATTGTTTGATCAACAGCCAGCAAATGACATTGGCTACTTTGGTAATTATTCCGCCATCATCACTGGACACTCCAATATTTATCTGACTGAAACTCATTACTAGGGCCGAGTTCAAACCATGCATTGTTCAGATCCTTGACTGCTGAGATGATAAACCAAGGCTATCGGATCGGATCCAATTGGCCAGCACAAAGAAAGCCGGAATACAATCATATGACTACATCATCAAATATGATTGGGCAAATCCCTGAAGATTTCCAGCCCACCAAGACTGGCTTCCCAAAACACAGGGTTGCCCTTCAACTTATTTCTCAATTTTTTGATACCATGGGTGGTGTTTTGCCGTATACAAGCGAGCTAGTTCTGATCAAGGCCATGCATCGAATTGAGGTCGGCTCTGAGGTGGATGCCTGCCTTTCCCCGGATCTCCAAGCTTTGTTGTATATTGTATTCGCCTATGCCTTGTCGACGATTCACGAATCTTCATCCGAGTTCTTTTATTCGCGCGCTCTTGCGTTGGCGGAGAGCAAGATGTCGCAGGCAACCAGCTTAGAAGCTCGTATGTGTCCCACCATTTCGCTATCAAAAGCACCAACTTATAAATGAATAGTCCAGGCGTGCCTACTTTTAGCGAGCTTTCAACAGAATAGCCGACGTGCAATATCAAGCTGGAACACTCACTCAATCTCTGTTCAGATATCATACCAGCTGGGAATACATGCTCCTTCGACATATGAATGCCTTGACCTTGGAGAAAGACAGTTTAGAGCGAGACTCTGGCTGGCGGTTGTTATTCAAGACAGGTAATCGAAGAACTTGAACACTTATACTTCACAATCTCTAATACTGTTAATTACAGGACATTAAGCGCTGCTCTCGGTCGCCCAAGCTTAATCCCCGTTAATCTTGTTCAAACGGATATTGTAAATTTATTAGGCTCTATTTCTTGCGCCGAATATTCAGGATCTACAAATTTAAAAGAGGCCACGTCATATTTTAGACATTTGACGTAAGAAAATCTCAATCTTTTTGGGATCACTCAACTTACTGAAATTAGATCGCTGCATGAAATCATGGGCACCGCTGTAGACTCAATCTACTTTTTCAACACAGGTTCATCAGCGCGCACGGAGCTGAAAGACCTCATCGCCAAGACCTTTAACCTGTCGAGACAAATGGAATCATGGAGTAACAGCTCATCGCCATTCAAGGTTCCGATTAAAAATATTAAGTCTTGGAAGCCTACTCAGATGACAGCTGAGGCTCAGAGATATAACATACTACTGTCCATCCATTACTATCGAACTTTGCTTCTTGTTAATGCTCCCCTTTTACTAAATATAATAGAAAGTGCTGCATCGAATGGAAACGAGTCGTCTGAGATACTTCATGATGTAGCTGGCGTGCTGCTCCGTCGCGATTTCTTAGCAGCTAAAGAATTATCACATATATTGTCCTGGATTTTGGATGCCGAACCGAACTTTTTCCATGTCAACGCTATATGGTGGACTTGTAACTACACTGGTCAGTTTCTCAATACTGAGTTTTGAGAGTGCTATGACTCGTTATTAACAATATTATTCAAGTTCTTACAATTTCCCTGCATCTTTTGGGATTTTGGCTATTGTCTCTGAAAGTTCCGTCGACCTTCTCTACAATTCTTTGCGACCCATCCGAGATTAAAAATCTGCTTCTGAATGCTCTCGATTCGTTGAAGACAATTGGGGGCGCAAGTGTGATGAGTATTAAATCACACGATTGCATGCGCCGCTATGTCGGATTTCTATCCACCATAGGTGTGTATCAAACACGACATTCTTAAACATCTAGATATATTGACATTTCGCTTCTTGCAGGATATCCAACCTTGCCGGACGTATCAACGGATCTGGAACCACTATTTCCAGTTGAAATTCCACCAGAGCAGCCTGATCTCACTGAGTCCCACATTGAAGAATTCTTGAGAACGCTCGATACAGAACACTCATTTGTTGGTGGTTTTTTGGGGTCGGAAATTGGACCAAACCTACATGGTGACATACACTTGTTATGAACAGTCCAATAAAACTCACCGTCTTTGCTTTTTAGTTTAATCAATAATTTTATAGATTGGAAGCAAAGAAAGATCAGGAAAATCGCCTAGGATCCTGAAGCTACTGCATATGTCTATCGTAATAGTGTGATAATGAAAACTAACTAGTCGGCACCCTGGACGCTTCTTAACTGCCAAGACTGCGATTGCGAATAAATAGACCGCAAATGATAAGAATAACAGAAATCGGAATTACTCCGATGTAGATGTTGTTCAGGGCTTTGATGTATGCTTTAATAACGACCACACGAACTTTGTCGTCTAATTCCCAGATCTCAAAGACCGACTCCTTCACGGCCGCAATTGTTGTTTTATTCACTCCCGAGTCAGCCAAATGACTCGATAGGCCGGATTGGAGTACAGCATTTCCAATTACAGGCCCACACATGCCACCGAAAAGTTGTGTGAATGAGATAATTGCGATTGCAGATGGAATTGCCCACTCTTCATTGTCTGCCTGTACCGCCAGGTAAGCAACATTTTGAGTCAAACCAATTCCTAAGCCGTAGATTATCTGATATACGATGAGTGCAGCACCAGATGTATTGGAATCTACCGTATAGAAGAGACCGCCGGCAACGCCTAACAAAACAGGGCTTGTCCAACCCCAATGCCAATATCGTTTCGTGATAGTCATGATGAGGCCTTGTCCAGCCTGCGACAGCACAACAGTTAGAAGAAAGGGTATGATCAGCACGCCAGCTTTCAGAGACTTCACCCCTCTACCGGCTTCATAGAGGATTGGTATGAAGATGGCCGCAAAAAGGTTGCTCATGAGTGTAAATAAGGTCATAATGGCAGCTGCGATGACTGTCCTGTTCTTCCACGCCCGAAGAGGCATCATAGGCCAAGGAGCGTAGTGTTCAATTAGAACAAAGAGTGCCATGATTGAAACAAACCCAATAAAAAGCCCAATGATGGTGGGTGATTTCCAGGGCATTGTCAAACCACCCCATTGCAAGGCCAGGATAAAGCACACCAAGCTGCATGTGACAGTAAGATAGCCCAGCCAATCGATTAATAGCCATCTTCTTAAGTTTTCAGAGAGTGAAATATCTCCACTTCTGGTAAAGAATCTCAATCGCTGATCTAGTCGACGGTTTATGTCCTCTTGGACCGGAAGCGGTGGAACACTTGGCAATAAGAACCAGTTAAGCAGGATGGTAATGGCGCCAAGAGGGACAACGATGAGGAAACATAGCCGCCATTGACCGCAATTGCTAAGAGAACCGGCAATGAGAGGACCTATCGTGCCACTGATAGCATTCTGAAAACCGAAAAGTCCCATGACGAGGGGCCGGCTCTTTAGTTCCACCAGCAACGACACGAGGGTCACGACAGACACCCAACATCCTGCAGAGCCCACACCAGCTACGGCTCGGCCAAGGATGAGGGTATCAATGTTGTGGGCTACACCAGATATGGCCGAGCCGATCATGAAGAATAAAATTGCAGTGATCAAGACATATTTGGCGTTGAACATAGCCAGCCACTGGCCAAAGAGGAGCATGCAACCACATTGCGCCATGTAATAAGCTCCACCGAGCCAACCCATCTGGCTGAGGGCATTAAATTTGGAGGCGACAATGGGCAAGGCTGGCGAGAGCATGCTTCCACCCTGCCATTCGTTAGCGTAATAAGGCTACTGGTTGAGAGTACATAACTCACCAATCCCCCCATAAACTCAGTTAAGAGCCATCCCAAAAAAGCCCAAACTAATGCACGGCCTTGAAGATATTTGGTTCGTCGAATATTTTTGGCCGATTCCGGGTCCTGAGTATCAAGAGCTTGCGGATTGTCATCGTTATTGATGATGCAATTGTTTTTATCCATGGTATCTACCCGTATACATTTGATTCCATCCACGGAAGTCCCTGTAGATCATATACAGTCAGATAAAGTGGACAAGACATTCAGTGACTAAAAATTTACCACGCTGAGTCGGATTCAGACCGCGTCCCCCGACATTGGGACATGAATTGTCTGGGGGTCGGTTGGCCAAGGAGGCCATTGTCTGGGCCTGACTAAAGTTTTAGCAAGTTGAGAAACTAAAAGATGTGCAGGCTTGGCAGGCAGATCGGAAATAGGGGTGGTTGGTTGTGGATACCTCGGCGTACGTATGTCTATCAAGATTTGGATCCTCAACCTCCTCCGGATTGGCTTCAATGAGCCTGTCAGACAATGGTGACGTGCACCCTCTCAGACAAATCGCAAAGGGGAAAAACGCGATGCCATATGATGGGATTCGTCAGCTTTATCTTCACCAATCAGCACGTCCCCGCCCCTGACCAGTGCAGGGTTCTCACACCTTAATAACCATCGGCATCATGCGAAAAGGGGAATGCAAATAAATAGGATAAAATGGGCAGAAGATTTTAAAAGCCAGAGAGCGTAATTAGACGTAATGTGTGTTTGGAACAGTTGTCCCAAGCTCAGTGTTGAAACACGTTGCTCACCTTGGCGCGTTGGACTGACGAGAGCCGAGGTCTGCCTTATCCATATAAGGCTAGCTTGTTACAAGGACAGCAACTTCAGTGCACCCACTGAAACGATTGACGCGTAAGGGCGTTGGTCTGGAGGGAGCCCCCAAGGGCGCAAACTGAATAAAACCAAACAAGGGGATATCGCACGACAGCTGATATGGAGCTTCCCAGCTGCCGTTTCATTCTATTCTCAAAAACTAGCCACTACTACCTCGATGCACATGAATGAAAATTGAATAAAATTAGTTGTCAATAAACATGACACAGACCAGGACGCTGTCGGACGGTATGTGTACCGTGCATGCTCCGTTAATACTCGAACACGAGAAATCTTAAACAACAAATCTGGATTCATTCTGGTTGAAGGCTCAAAGCGCAGCTATAGATTTACGCGAAATCTCAATATTGTGTGGCGTGCTTAAGAGGGCGAATATATATATGCAGACTGCAGCCGAAACAGCCAAAGACACTGTAGTTAGGCCATTTCGGAATCAGTGTGTATTTATTATTTTATCTCGCCGTTCTTTAGTGATGCTCCTTTCATCTTCGCCCCTGAGGGCATTTTACGTTCACGACTTTGTTCTGGACCCAGCCCCATCATGACTCGGCACAGTTACTCTGGTGCGGTGTTGAGCCGGTCCAATGTGTGGCTATTTTCATAATTTACCTCGCCAATGATACATTCAAAAGTAGTTTGCGGGAATTCCTTGCGATAAATTTACCAATTGACGGGACACAGGTAGAATGCCACTTAAGCTGGAAAAATCGCAAGCATCTTTGCGCATGTTATCCAGACTTTAGCAATATCACGGGGGTTGACTTGTAGTGGACCATATCAGTGGCTTGTTTCCCATATATCTTCTCCAGAATCGTAAAATAACGAGACATTTATCAATTCAAATTCGAATTAAATAGCTGGAGCGCCTAGTTTGGAATTGTTGTTAGTCCCAGAGACAGCTATCCAGTGGCCAGCAGGAAGGGGCAATAAAAGGATCAATGGTCGCGTGAGTATCTCTCCACTACTGAAATTTAGGGTTACACCATGTAATCATCTTTAAAATCAACCCTACGAAGTGTGTAGGCCTTTACTGACAGCTCGATGGGGGAAAGGGGGATGGAATGGGTTGTAGCGACAGCTTCCTTTAACATCCGCTCTTGGGCGTTCCGCCGCAATGATTTTCAATAGTGTGTTGGACTCATGGGTACCTAGACTGGATATCCACATCATTTGCCACATTGGACTCATACCAAAAAACTTTGATGGTTGTAACGTCCCTGAATTGCTCCGCGTCTCTTTTGCGACCAGTAGGTATTTAAGAAAACCGCGCCAGATAAAAGCTGGCCTTCATCATGCGTACGAAATGCGCTCTTATTGTCGCCGGTGCAAGTCTCCACACGGCAGCCAGAGTAAGTAACACTTCGTTATTCTCCCACACAACTATCTTCTCACTTCTGAATTATCTTCCGTTGCTAGAGAGCTCCCGACAATGACTCAAACAATTACAGAACGACCATGTTATCAATTTTAGTTACTGAGAAATCTACCACCAACGTATCTGCAGCCACCACTACTGAGTCAGAATCGACGACAACCACTTCAACCATGGAGTCGGACCCGATAACAACCACCGAGCTGATGACAACGTTAGCCCTAAGTTCCAGTAAAACTCTAAGTGAACGGGTGACACCATAGTCCACTAGGGTTGCTCCTCCATCAACCACAAACTACTTAGTCAACACTAGGTTTGAAGACAGCCCAAATAACTAGAACTCTTGGTTAGTGACCACGCTTAACACTGTGTCTGGGATTGTCGCAAGCATCTATCACTCGGGAGGCGCACATGAAGGAGAGAGCGATTTGTAAGATATCCCGAATACAAGTCCGTTTCCCCAAAAGCTAACCTTCCCCCGTGTAGGCAAGTTACGTTCAATTACTGGGCAACTTTTGGCCTATACCAAGACATCTCTCTTATTCCTGGATATAAGGTACAAATTTTCAATCTGGGCCAAGTTTCATTGACAAGGAACAGCTGATGGTTGCGCTCAAGGTGGTAGGCACCTGTGGTTTTCATTAAGCATCAAATCTAGTCCGACGTAGCCATCTTATTCTCATGGCTGGCTCATTTACCAAAGAAACCCTGGAATAGCCCGATCCCCGAGGAGATTATATTCTTATTTGCGTTAGATTTCAGGTTACGGGTAATGGACGACCTTCCTGTGGTTGGAATATTGATACGGCATCCGTAAGTGCTCTACTTGATGCTTGACATGGAGGTTTAGGCAGGTTTACTCAGAGAAGTTTACCGGTATTACTGGAAGGTTAAGTTGACACTTTTGATCTATTCAATTCGAGAACGAGAAAAGAAAACTTTCAATGTATTGGTTGAGCTAGATTCATTCGTAAACTAATCAGCTTCCATGCACTCCTTCTAATTTTAGTTCATGACAGCCGTAATATTCCCTGCCACTTTTACCACACGGGCTTTGATGCCGTTGTGCCCCATTCTAGTGCCATCTTTGGCCCGTTCTTGGGGGTCCAAAATTAATTTCTGCATGGCTACGTGTGGGGGGCTCTGTAGATTGTTCCCTACAACTGTATCACGGAAATTTCCGTCGTGACTTTTCTAGAACATTTGGACGGAAAGTTCCGATCATTCCGATCGTCTGATCGACGATGGTGACATGGTAGATTCACGGAAAAACATGTCCCATACCAAAATAAAATTATCCAGCCCTTAGTATAAGCTATCCTCAACAAAGAATGCCAATGCAAATCTCTAATTAGCACGAAGTCACTGTTTGTACATAATGAAATGTGAAGAAATGGGAGGAAGAATACAGGGTAGGAGCTTTGACTGTTGGTTTTGGAAAAGCGGGCGGATAAAACCAAGCCGATTGGCAAGAGTAGCTCTCCGAGGCACGGTTACCACTTCAGGGGACACCGGGTGACGTGGAAAGTTTACTGCAATGAATGAAAATTTGCTAGAGGCTCAAAATTAAATTGAACTTGGACAAAAGAAGAAGAAAAATCTGACCTCGATTTTCTGGCCTTGATTTCAGAGAACTAAGTCTTGGAGTACGATGCCGAATTTTATGAATACAAAAAGTCGCTTTTCTTGCTGGAAAAAGAAAATGGCATCCTACCGAACATAGAGACAAAGCCAACTTGATATTTTTACTTAAATATTAGGTAAAGAGAAGGATGAGACTGAATTTAGTGACCATCCTGACCTCATTTTGTAGTTGCTGGTGCGTTCGTATTGGTGATTTCGAGATCGATACCGGAACCGAACGGCTGGGCGTGCCGAAACGCCAAGCGGCGTTATTACGACAGCCAATGGAAGTGGAAAGTTGAAGCAGAGGACATCTTGGTGATGGATGGCGCGATGCCGGCTTCGTTTACATCGATATAAAAAGTCAAGTTAAAATGTTTACCTCTCTCACTCATCCCAGAAATAAGATCTTCATTTCTATTGATAATTCATTGCTTTCTTCATCTCGTTCCTTATCAATCAAAGTCAAATGAAGTCCAACACTTTGCTGAGGGCCATCGCAGGCCTTGGGATCTTCGCCATCAAGGCAGATCCTGCTGCGACTTCCTCTGTATCACATTACCCAACAGTTTCCTTGCACCAGGGTAATTTCCGTGGTAATACCACAACATCAGCAGGCCATAATATCGAATATTTTAAGGGATTACGCTTTGCCAAAGCCCTTGATGCATCGTACAGATTCAGAAAGGCCGAGACAGTTGAGGCTGCAAACACTTCAGTGGTTCAAGATGCTTTTAATAGTGGCACCACATGTCTTGAAGGGGATGATTGCCTATTCCTAGATCTGTATCGACCTCAGGGTGTCGAGGAGGGTGACAAAGTCCCTGTAGTTGTTTGGACCCACGGAGGTGGATTCACTTCAGGCTCTCCCTCCGAATACCCTGGGACATCATTCGCCGCAGCGAGTGCTCGCTTCGGCAAGCCAGTCATTCACATTTCGTCGTCTTATCGGTACGCTGGCTTTGGATTCATGGCCGGAAAGGATATCGTCGAGGCCGCCGCATCTGGCAATGCTGTCTTGAACGTGGGACTGTATGATCAGCGCCAGGCGCTGCATTGGATTCAAGACAACATTGCTAAATTTGGGGGCAACCCCAACCATGTCACGATTTGGGGTCAGAGCGCTGGCGCGCAGGGTGTTGGCTCACAGCTTGTCGCGAATGGTGGCCAGCCAGATGGCCTTTTCCATGCCGCCATTATTCAATCAGGTGGCCCCATGGCCGGCGTGTTTCTCGATGCTGACAATGAGCGCGTGACTACTACTTTTCGCAATATTTCCTCTTGGGCAGGATGCGGTGACGCAGCTGACCAAGTCCAATGTCTACGTACAGTCGAGTGGTCTACCCTATTGAGCGCCATTACAAAAGCTGAAAACACTGGTGTTGTTTTAGGCAACAATGTTTTCTCCCCCGTCATTTATCCAGGCGACTACTTTTTCCCCGAGAGACCTCGTGCTTTGATCAGCGCGGGAAAAGTGGCTGATGTTCCCATTCTTGCCGGCAGTGTCCACGATGAGGGTGGCTTTTTCGGGGCCATGTTTGAGTCTCAAGTCACCACTGCCGACGAGTTTGTCTCATGGTTCACGACCCAAGCCTTAGTCGACGCTGATACAGAAAATGCCACTGCTGTTATGAATAAAATTTTCGAGCTTTACCCCGATGTCCCTGCTGTGGGATGCCCCTACCCTAGTAACGGTACTGCAACTAGCGGTGGGTTTACGAATGTCACCACCCGCTGGTTCGAACCCTACACTACGAACCAGTTTAAGCGTGCCGTCTCTGTCTGGTCTGATTGGAATTTTGTTGCCCCTCGTCGTTTCCTGATGCAGAGGTTAACCGAGAATTGCAGTCGCAAGAGCCCCCTCTATGGGTATCTTTTTGCTCAAATTGCTTTATCGGCAAATAAATCTGCCGATACAGAAGTGTATGGTTCAGCTCACACGTACGAAATACCTTACCTGTTCTGCACATGGGGTGAGGATTGCGATCAACCCGGTTATGCCTCCCTGGAAAACGATCGCGGTCTGTACGATCGAATACAAGGCGCCTGGGTCGGGTTTGTCAATTCGCATGATCCAAACTCCATCGTTGATGCTGATTGGCCTCATTACGGCAAAGAAAACCTTCTGAAACATCTCAAAGGCTCAGACTATGACCGCTGTGTTCGTGATTCATATCGCGAGGAGCCAATAGGTTACTTGATTGGAGATGAGGCTGCTCCGGTGCTGGGATACTAGAAACTATTTTGGTCAATCGGACCTTTATGCGAATTATGCTAGAGTTGCAGTAGAGAGCAAAAGTTATCCAATCATTGATTGACGATTTATACAAAATATATTGGCGAGGTTTACGATAGCAAGGTCGGCTACGAATAAAATACAACACACACTGCGCACGACCCAGTCGTTCATACTTCGTATAATTCTGTTTTATCTTTCTTGCACCCGGTTCCAGCATGCTGATGATCTACTATGGTGGGTGCGTGGATGTTTCGTTGTTAAACAATTAAATGAGCCAGGCTTGTCTGGATAATAGCTAGTGTTTCGATTAACGAGTCATACATTCGTCGTGCTTGCCAGCCACTTGATTTGGCCAAAATCCATCGTCGGGGCTGCTTTGAGAAGCGCCTTGACACAGGACGCTTGAAGGCGGTTTGACAAGCCCGCCAGTCCCAAAAGGCGAGTCCAGCAACATGTCGGGATGAATGATGCCGGAAACACTTGACCGTGGGAATCAATCAGGCAGGTCTTGTTTCTGAAAGGCGCCCTTGGCGGCTACGGGATCAATCCCGAGAGCCAATGCGGCGGCTACTCCCGAAAGAGCAAAGGCCTGGTCTTAGACTCGGCGGCTTTGGGCAAATTTACTTCACCATCGCAGCGCGCATTGGCCAGCACGGTGTCCCGGCTTCATCCCGACCATGTCGGGCTGATCATTAGAAGCTTGGTCATACAAATAAAATAAATCAATGTGTCTTTGAAGTGTCCGAGCCCATTCACAGCTTTGTTGTTGTGGTCGACATTTGCCCACATTGCCTTGCAGCTTTTGGCTGCAAGGGTCCCCGGCAGTTCAATGCTTAATTAAATTGAGGGAGTACCCTCTTCAAAATTGTGATGCGTCGCAAATCACGCTTCCCGTAGTGGCCGTAGTGGCAGTTGGATCCAAGTATCTAAAAAAGCAAAAAAGGGTCCAAGGTTGTTCCCATGCAATTTGTCCTGTCAGTAGGAAACACTTTGGACTCCTCTTTTCTCTTTGTATACTAGATATTATGTATGGGTAAATCAGGATTAGGAACTATTTATTCCTCTTGTCAACACAGTCGCATTACATGCCCGTGCCATCTTGGTAAGGCTGCACCCAGACAGGAAATCCGTAGTCAAGCCACAAACGCCTTGGTGCTTCGTCCGACATGGAGCATTGACACTAAAAGTGGCCGCTGGCTTGACTAGAAACCGCCATACTCCTCTAATCGCCATCTAGCATCAACAAGTGACCCCCTTCACTCTTGGCCTTCGAAACGGCGGGTTTTAGTCTGAAATGTCATAGGGAAGGCCCGACCTGTCTTGTTCGTGTCACGATGAAGACTTCTGAAAGAGACTAGAATCAATCCAAGGGAAATTTGTTCCTGGTGCCATGTTGGGCAACGGCAGTGGGCCCTCCCGTTAGTTATGTCTTGGATGCCAGCTAGCAGAAGTTTCATCACATCTTCCTCATCATCATGACACCACTAGTCGCTGCTCTGGTCATACCGTCCCCCACGATCGCAATTAAGTCCTCAATGCAAAATGTTTGTCGATCTGATTGGCGCCGATGCCCGTCCTTGCACAGGCATGGCCAAGACTCTTGCTGGTGCACAGATCGGATATTGAGCATAGGACCCGACCGGGTGAATCACTTCAGCATGTTAACCTAGTTTGACTAGACTAGTCTTCATCTCCAGATCGACCAAAGATTGAGGGTTAAATAAATGACCCGTCCCTGGACCCCCGGCGGCAACCCTCTCGTCGCAACAGAGCCAGTCGCCACTATGCAGCCTACATGGAACGTTTGGCTGGTGATATGCCTCGCGCTTTTGCCGGCAGGTCTTGCGGAGCCCTCCGTAGGGTCTCTTAGCTCTAAATTCCCCCCATGTGCTGTAAGATTTCCACCTGAATTCCTCTTCTCGGCACTCAAAGTTTTCACCACTAACGGGACACAGCTGTCATGTCTACTAACTGCCGTGGAAAACTCCCCATGTCTACCAACAAATCTCACATGTATGTGCACCAACGACGGCATCCAAGCCAGGATGGCGAACTGTGTGGCCAAGAATTGCAGTATAAAAGAGTCCTTGAGTGAGTAAATGTAATGAATCTTTGATACTCCCTCGGCTCCTGTTATTGACATCATCTCCAGCGACCAAAAACCTCACCATGACGAGTTGCAACGCTCCTATCATCGATCGATCGCCTTCATACATCATCATGTCCTACGCATTGGGGGCTGCCGGTATTGTTTGCATAATACAGCGCCTTGTCTTCTGTGGAGACTAGTTGTGGCTGGCCTCGATGGCCTCACGGCCTCAATGCGTTGTCGCAGCCCCACAGCCAATTGGGGCTGGACCTAGCTATAAAACACATAGTTGACTGCT
Source organism: Calonectria ilicicola (assembly GCA_020809705.1). Taxonomy (NCBI): domain Eukaryota; kingdom Fungi; phylum Ascomycota; class Sordariomycetes; order Hypocreales; family Nectriaceae; genus Calonectria; species Calonectria ilicicola. Next base: position 6,630,798 of record CP085829.1, on the reverse strand, counting down.
CTTTATTTTATAGGAATTAAAGCTCTTTTAATCTCTCATTATAACTTAATAACTAAAGTATAATAATTATAAGCCCGAGTGGCTATATAAGCTAGTAACTTTCACTATTATATTTTATATTTAGTTGAATAGACTAGACAATACTCCTTTTCACTATTTCCTAGTACCAGATATAGTAATTATTGCTATTATATACTTAAAATAACTATTAATATTGGTATTATGAGTGTCTAAAGACTTCCAATTATTATTAAATTTTATTTATTAGAGTAATAAATTAAATAGATCTCTGTGTTAAAAGATTATATATAAAGCCTAGGGCTTTAGGAATATATTAATCTTAATAAAGAAAATATAGTAGATAATTTAAATATTATTCTTAATTTAATATTCTTTAATAAAATAAAGAAAAAGATAAAGGATAAATAGAAGAAAAAGGGATAAATAAGTATATTATAAGATATAGATATTATTATAAGGTTAGGAATAGAGTTTAAAATAGCTAATTTTAAGCTTATTATCTTTAAAGAGAGAGTTTAAGAGGAGTTAGCTTTATATATTTAAATTATTAAGATTATTAAGAAAGTTTATTATTAAGAAATTATTAATAAGATTATTAAATAATATAAAGATTATATTATTTATAAGCTTATTAAAGCTCTTAAAGTAAAGTTTATATTAAAAGAAAATAATATAGTTAATAAAGTAAGATTATATTATATAAATTATCTAAAAGATATTAATTATATAAATTAAGAATTTAAAGCTTAATATATAATTTAAAGTTTAATTTAAGTTTAAAATAATATTTATAGTATTTTTAAGATTAAAAAAATACTTATTATTTATAATTTTCTTTAAATAGTTAATGCTTAGTTTACTTTTTCTTAGGTATAGAATTAATTAGACTAACTTATAGAAAAAGAAGTTAAGAAATAAGTAGTTAATTTATTTAAGAGCTATGGAAATATCTTTCTAAGAGTTATTTTAAGTTAATTAAATTCTAAGTATATAGGTATTTACACTATATTAGAAGATCTCTTAGAGATATAATAAATGGCCTCTTTTAAGAGCCTTAAATGCCTATATAATAGAAAATTCTATAAATTTATAGTAATTAAATATATATACCTTTAATATATACTTATAAAAAACTTTGATTTTAAGCTTAATAAGAAGCTAATAGATAAAGATTATACTTATATATATATATAATTTTAGAAGTCTAAATAAAATAAGCTTTATAAAAAGGTAGTATAAAAAGATTAGATATTTATTATAATAATTATAAAAAATAATAAATAAAATATTATTCTATTAATTATTATTATTATAGTTCTTAATCTAATACTATTATATGTGGTGTAGAAAGCTATATTAATATTTATAATACTAAAAATAACTCTTTACTTACTCTATTAAAGTATACTAATTAATAATTATAGTATTATTTACTTAATTAACTTAAAGGAATAGCTTGTGGAAGGATCCTTTATACTAGAAAAAGGAGGCTATATAGAGGTAGGCTTAAGCTAGTTTTTAATTATAGGAAAAGATAAATATGTATTAAAGAACTTATTTAAAGATTTAATTGGTGTTTATATAGTTAATCTAGAGCTTAATAATGTTATTATAGTAGAAGGATTTTATACTAATATTGTATTAGAAATTTATTTAAGGAAGGTTGGAGTTTGATATTATAGCTTTAATTGCTCTTTATGTTTTAGAAGTTTAAAGTAAAGTGTCTTTTTAATTAAGTATAAATATATATATAATATAATAATTCTTTAATATAAGCTAATTTCTATTTATTTATTAAATTAATTAATACTTAATAATATAATTTTAATTAATAATATAGATATTTAGTTAATTGTTATTATATTAGAAAATAGAAAGTAAAGCTTTATTTATTAATTTAGATTTTTAAAAGACCCTTTAAAATTAAAGAAGAATACTAAGGAATTATAGTATAAATAAGTAAGATACCTTAGAGCTATAGTATTAAAGGAGCTAGTAAGAAGGGATTGTAATATGTAAATTAAAGGAATTATAAGGATAGATTGTGAGATTTGTGCTTGAATGTATATAAAATAGGTTATATTATATAGGTAGTTAGATTATTATTTATTAAGGTTATTTTGGTGTATTTACTAAGATTTATAAGATTATCTTAGAGGATATAATGGCTTTAATTGGCTTTTAGTTATAAAAGATAAATATAGTAGTATATTCTATATGTAATTTATTGTTAATAAGTAAGAAATTATTATATTTAATAAGTTATTTTGGTTTAAGAGCTAGATTAAAAGGTAATTTAGCCTTTTAATATATATTATTAGATATAATAATGAGGTTATTATTATTATAATTAAAGGTCTAATTAAATATTAAAAATAAGCATATAAATAAGGTATAGATTTAGAGCTCTCTCTACTAGAGACCTACAAGCTAAATAGTACTATTAAATGTATAGGTTAAGAAGTAATAAATAAGTCTAATATAATATTTAATAAAATAAAGCTTTTAATAAAACTATAATTAGAGAGTATTAAAATAATTATATATTTACTTAATATATTACTTTTAAAGATAAGGAATTAGATATTCTTACTTAAGAAGTTAGATATATAATTTAGGCACTATACTCCTTTATTAATAAAAGAGCTTATAGTTAATTTAAGGCCTGATTGGAATGGTATATATGTATATAGTTATTATGCCTATTCTTTAATTGGAGATAGGGCATTAGGCTAATAAAAGAGAGATATAAAAGTTAGCTTTAGAGGCTATATAGGGTATTTGGTAGGATATATAGCTTATAATATATATTGTATATAGATATCTTAATTTACAAAGATTATTATAACTTAAAATATATAATTTAATAAATATATTAGTTACAAACCGGATAAGCCAAACTTAGCCAAGCATATGGTCATCTAATTCAAAGATTGGGCTTTCTAAATTGAAGAGGAAATTGATAATAAAGTAATATATAAGGGATCTTTATAAGGATTAATATTTATAGGTTTGAACTTAGGGGTAGAGGTGCCTATAAGTATAAAAATAATTACTTAAAATATAATAAAAGATATTAAGTATATATTTAATTAAATACTTATAGGACTTTAAATACTAAAATAAACTTTAGAATTAAAAAATATATATTTAAGGAGTATAATAAAAGCTTAATAAAGTATAAATTAAATATAATAAATAAAGATAAATATAATAAATTAATTATTAATAAAATAATTTATAAGCTTAGAGGTATATATACCTAAGATAGTGGATAAGTAATTAGAATAATTAAAGCAGGTAATGAACTAATTAATAAGTAAGATAGTAAAGGAAGTAGTAGCTATACTACTGTTTGAGCTACTAGAGCTTATAATTATTATTAATACTAATATATTATAAAGTTAGGAATAGGAGTTAAGATCTATATATAAAAGAGGTAGAGGTTAAAGGTAAGGCTAATTAATTATTTAAATGCTTATAAATATATAAATATATTATTATTAAGCTTAAAAAAGTAATATAAGGTAGAATTAAAGGATTTTAATATAATAAGATTATAATAAGAACTTAATATTAAATTTCTTTATAATTAATTACTATAAGATAAATTATATAAATCTTAAGAGTATTTAAATTATATTTGTAATATTTATAAAAGTAATAAAGTAAAAGGAAGCTACTTAGATTAATATAATATTAAATTACTTTAAATTATATTAAAATAATCTTCTTAAGCCCTTACAAAATTAAAAAAAGATAATAAAATATTTATTAAATAAATTATTTATTTAAGTAATATATTAAAAAATTAAAACCTTAATTAAAAAAGGAATATAAAAAGAAATAAAGTATATAAAAATATAAACTAAATTACTATCACTTAAATAAATCTTTATTTATAAATTCAATTAAAATAAATATCTTAAATAATATAAAATAAGATTATATATTTAAAATAATTTATAAAAAAGCTTTATAATTAAGAGTATATATACTATAATACTTATAATATAATTATTCTATATAATTATTACTTTAGCTATTTAATTTAACTTGGAAATCAAGCAACTTAATATTATCAATACCTTTATTAATATAATAAAAAGTAAAAATAATATATTAATTATATATAAATTACTAGATGGATTTAAGCAACTAAATAAGTACATAGAGCTAGACCGAGCTCTATATAGTCTTAAAGACTTGCCCTAGTTATAGTTTAATGAGTTTATTTTAATCCTTAAGAAACTAAGAATAGAAGCTAGCTTAAAAGAGCCTTATCTATTTTATATTAAAGCTTATAATATATTTATTATATTCTTTATAAATAATATTCTAGTATTATATTATAGGAATAATATATCTATAGTACTAGAAATAATGAAAGGTATTAAAGAAATATATAAGATCTTAGATAAAGGTAATGTATAATAGTTTCTAGGTATAAAGATAATTTAAGATTATATAAAGTATAAAATATATCTATCTTATAATTTATATATTAAGAAAATAACTATAAAGTTCAAATTAGATACTATAAATACTTACCTTAGTATACTAATTCTAGTAATAGAGCTAGCTAAAAGGCAAGATTAAGTAATTATATAGGAAATAAAGATATATTAGGAAAAAGTTAGTTTCTTGCTATATATAGTAATAATGATTAGACCGGATCTTGTATTTGTAGTGTTATTATTATTCTATTTTCTTACTAATCTAAGTTAGGAGCACTAAAATGCTGCTGACTAAGTTATTTAATATCTTTTTATAATATAAGGCCTTATAATTTAATATAGTTAAAGCAATGAATTATAGGCTATAATAATTGCTAATGATACCTTTTTCACTAATAACCTTGAAATATAAAGGTCTTTATAAGGCTATATAATAAGCCTATTTGATAGACTAATTATATAAAAGGCCATCTGCTAAGCTACTATAATCATATTAATAATAGAAGTAGAAATACTTGCTTTAGAATATATTATAAAGGAAATAATTGGCCTAAAGTACCTTTTTAATAAAATGCACTTTAATCTAGAGGTAGACTGGAATTTGTAGTATAATAACCTTTAAATTATATAATTTATTATTAAAAAAGGCAGCTAAATAATAACCTAGCTACAATATATTAATATTATAAATATATGGTTATATTAAGAGTATAAAAAGGGCTTTTTAAGATAACTTATCTAGAAATAAAGCAAATGCTTATTAATAGGCTTATTAAAGTATTATTATAATAGCACTTTAAGCAATTTTAAGTATTATTAAATATAATAGATCTTAATTAAATAAAATAAAAATAATATATAAAGAAAAATAATTTATTAAATTAAGTTTATTTTAACTCTTTTTAAATAATATTTAAAATTATTAAATTATATATTATATTATTTTTTAAATATATTTTAAATAATAATAATATTTATAAACTTATTAAATAAAATATAAGTATATAAATATTACTCCTTTAAATTATTAATAATACCCTAAGACTTTCCTCTACCTACTCCTTAAGTAATTATCTTATTAATACCTTACTTAAAAAGCTTAGGACTCTTATCTAAGATCTTTATAAGTAAATAAAGGGTATACTTTATATAAGTTACTATTTATATAGCTAATTAATATAGAGCTTTAGATAAATTAAATAATACTTACTTATTTAGTATTTTCTATTATTTAAAATAATAATAAAATAATATATTAAAAATATAAATATTTAATAATTACTTATAAATTAATAATAAAGTATAGAATTAATTAGTATAAGTATACTAAAGGTAATATTAATAGTTATTTACTTTATAAATAATATAATATTTAAAATATCTTTTTATTATATAATAATTCTTAAGCTAGCCCTTTTTAATAATAATAAAGTATAGGTAATTCTTATAAGGTAGATTAAATAGTATTTTTAAAATATTAAAAGCTAAAGATTAAGTATAAGAAGAAGAGTCTAAAGCACAAGAACCTGGAGTCTTAGTTTAAGAACTAGGAGTTCTGGGCTTAATAGTTTAGGTATACTATAGAATATAGATTAGCTATATAAAATATAGAAAGTAAGTATAAAAATACTTATAGATATATATTTAAAAGTAAATAATAAAGGAGTTTATATTAGCTTAGGATTAGATCTTTTAATAATAGTATATTAGGAATAAGTAATAATAAGCTAAAATATAATATTAGTAAGTATAAATAAAGTTATTATATATACTTATAAATAAAAGAAAGAAGTTTTAAACTATTATACTAAAGTTAAAGATAAATAAAAAGAAAGAAGTAAAGCTATAAGTATAAAAAACTATAATATTTATAAATTTTAATTATATTAAATTATAAATATTACTTAAAATTAAATTTCTTATACTTTAAAAAGTATAATCTTATAATTACCTCTAAAATATTACTCTAAAAATAATTTTAATTATTATATTTATTTATATAAAATTATAATAATAAAGATAAAGCTATTCATAATATTTAATAATTCATAATAACAGACTATAGAATAGAGGGTATATGAAGACTAGTTGTGGCTGGCCTCGATGGCCTCACAGCCTCAATGCGTTGTCGCAGCCCCACAGCCAATTAGGGCTAGACCTAGCTATAAAACACATAGTTGACTGCTCTTTATTTCATAGGAATTAAGGCTCTTTCAATCTCTCGTTATGACCCAATGACCAAAGTGTGATATCTTCAAATTCTGGTGGCATATGAGGTTCGGTTTCGACGATGTGTTCATCTTGTTCACTGCTCTCGCCACTATTCCTAGTCTACTGGTAAACCAATTCGGCATGACAGCTAACGGCCTCGGCCGCGACGTTTGGACTTTATCCTTTAACCAGATAACAAACTACGGCTTTTATTTCTGGATCATGGCCATACTATACTTCTCTCAGATCATGCTGCTTAAGATGGCAATGCTCTTTTTCTATCTTCGCATCTTCTCGACCAAACATACACGAAATCTTTTATGGGCGACCGTGGTTTTTAATTCGATATTCGGGATCAGCTTTATTATACTGGCCGTTTTCCAATGCCAGCCTATTTCCTATTTTTGGACGCAGTGGGACGGTGAACATTCCGGCAAATGTTTCGATCCTAATGCCATTGCCTGGTCTCATGCTGGAATAAGCATTTCCATGGACTTTTGCATGATCTTAATTCCTCTGGGCGGAATTAGAACCTTGAAGCTGGACTGGAAAAGGCAGATTGGCATCATTATGATGTTTTCTGTTGGGATTTTGTAAGCTTCCAATCGCCCTTCCATCGACAAGAAAGCACACTGACTTACTATGGATAGTGTAACTGCAGTTAGTATTTTGCGACTTCAATTCTTGGTTCAATACGGAACGAGCACCAACGAGACTTGGGACAATCTTGACATCAGCAAATGGTCTATCATCGAAGTCGCGGTTGGGGAGATGTGCGCCTGCATGCCATCGTTTGGAATTGTCTTAATGCGCTTATTCTCCAGGTCTACACCTGCAACGCAACAAAAGAATATAGGCAATACTACTGAGTGGAGTGGCAAGTTGGACACAACAAAGACTCGCTGTGCGGCAATTACCGGCACTCAAACCGAAAATGATATAAATCTATCACGAATGAACTCAATAAAGGTTACACACGAAATAACATACATGGTGGAATATGATGGGGCTAAAGACACTGAACTCATCCAGACAAAACCTCGGAGTTGGGAGGAATCTCAGATGATATGAACTTTAGGCCTTGCATCTAAGTTGCGATAGCTTGGACAAGGGAACAAACGACGGAACAACGAAATAACATATTAACTAAAAAAGAAAAAAAGCAATGAAGCTGGTGCATCTTCGAAATCACAATAAAGAAGGAGAGAGACAAATGCAACTCAGGCAGTCAACGTCCTCCAGACAGCTGGAATGTCATGACAATATTTTTTTTTCATTCGATCAACATAGTATTATATCCAGTATGATAAATCATACAGGTTAGTTCACATCAATATAGAAATTCAATTATTGACTATCATGAGCTGGTTGCGTGAATTAAACATATTTATTCTCCATCGCCGAGTGCGAGACCAAGTTCAATTACGCTCTCGGAAGACCCAGCATTTGAGTAAATATTCAAAATCTCAAGACCCGCTTCTGCTGCGATAGCTTGCCATTCCTCTTCTGTTCGTTCGCGTGATGCGCCCAAATGACCCAGCATCATCATATCCATAGCAGTGGCAGGGTATGAGGGCCTCTCCTGCGATAGCACAATCTCGTTCAACAAAACCCTAGAATAACCTGGGGTCAGTGCGGGCTTCAAATTTTTCAGAATGAAGACGCCATTTTCATCACTCCAATCATACAGGATGGAGTGGAGAAAGTAAGCACGCGCCGCCCCCTTTATAGGTTGAGGAGTGTAAAAGTCGTGCACTTGGGGCTCAAACAGAGGAGACCCTTCAATGCTAGAAATGACTTCGCGCTGGTCCTGCAGAATCAGTCTTCCTGGCGGAGATTGATAGCCTTCAGCAAATGAAGCGAGATCATGGCCCCTTCCACCACCCACGTCAACAACAAATACATTGCTAATGCTCTGATCAAAGCCATTGGTGAGGCGCTCAATGTACGGATAAAAGTTCCACCACCCCAAGCCCCCAGCGCGATAAACAGACATAAAGGATGCAAAGTAGTCCAGAAATGGTTGGTTGGCACCCAACCAATCAAAAAATGGCAGCGACGAGTTGCGACTGTACTGAAACGGCCCATCAGTTAGGCCAGGGGGCTTGAAACCGGCCTGTTCAAAGTGCTCCGGAAATTTGATAAAGGATGCGGATGCGGCTCTGTGGGAGAACCAAATGCTCTCTTGGTAGTTTTTCTGTGCAAGAGTATTTGAGAGCGTTGTAGACTGCCAGCCTTTATTTTTGGAAAAGCTTACGACTCTATGCGCAGCGAAGTGTCGCATGAATCGCCCCAACAGTTGGGCATCAATGCCAGGGTTTTCCGAAAGCGCTTCAGTGCTGAGACCATCTTCAGCTTCTCTCAAGTATTGAAACAGGTTTTTGTTTGCAGCAATCTCTAGCACGCCCGACAATGAAGCCTATAAAACGACAAGAATTAGCAGTCGCTATGAATGCTATGGCACCCAACCCACAGTTGCAAAAAAGAGTCACTGGAGAAACTCAGTGGGCGTCTCAAGCTCAGCCAGCAACTCTCGGCTCAGTTCGATAAGAGTTTCACGAGAACCAATTTCATTGTTCTCCAAGGCTGTTGCAGTAGCCCGCATACGCTCTACAAGGTCAGACGGTGCCATGATTGCGAGTTCCAATGTGAGAGTGGTGCGATTGTTCCATAGCCTCGGAAGAGGTCGGCACCCAAGTCTTTATCATCTTTTCACACACTCTTAATACTCAAACACCCTTCTAGCCTGCCAAGGAAACCGCCGAAGCTATTGTCAAGAACCCTGTCAATCTTGCTGACGCACCTGGATCATGCTACCCAAAGACAAGACTGTTCCAAGAACTTCTGTGGGTTCTCTCGCGCTGATTACTTAGGCCAGAATTCATGAAAGCAAGGTAATGCAAGCAGCGAGTCAGTTATACGAGAGACCAACTGCCGAAATGCAAGTAGAAGGGGCCACAGCAAGCAGATAGGTTTGTTGGAAATTAGTTTAGACACTAGCATTTACGTGAACCCTCAAATTCCCCACTCTTGCCAATGGATAAACAGACGCGATACTCTTCGTCATAGAGCGCGTCATTTTCCCCAGCAGGGGAAGCAACAGGGATCACGACCCCTCCAGCAAGTGGGATCTGCTGAAGAAAGCATAGTGAGACGACAAGCCGAAGATGCCGCTACCTTTCAAATTCCCTTCCATGTACAGATTGCACGATACAGTATGTTCTACACTTCCTATTTTTCCGCTCTGCGGATTACCTGCTCTCTGGCTGTCGTCTCAAGAAATAGAGTATTTAAAACAATGATGTTCATCACCAGAGCTCAGTTTCGAATATCAGCTCATGTATTTGACGAGGCTCGGCCTTGGCGCAGTGCTGCTGCTCCATACGTAGTGCCCACATTAAAGGAGATAGCCATCCGGCCGGTGCCTTGCAACTTGGCAATACTCTAATGCAGGGGGGGAACCCATCCAACAGATGGTTGGCATCATGTGGTGAGCCCGTCATCACAGCCAAAATGCAGCCAAGAGGCGCAGGGCTACAAAATACGCCGGAAGAATTCATGAAAACCGCATAAGCCAATCATATAGAGACATGCTAAGAGCAACAGGTCACCCCAGCAAGCTCTGGTCCCCTCACACCTGAACTACCTGTGTCCAAGACCGGTGGTGGACATGGATATCATCGGGAATATGCCGGCAATATGGATCATGGGGTGACTTCTTCCATCACCGTCGCTGAGCCGCGCTGGAAGGGCTGGAAAAACAGGTGTCGCAGAGGTTTAAGTCCACATGAAACCCACATGCAAAGAGAGAAAGTGGAACATGCAGAGGTTTGCCCTATCAATGCTGCAAAATATTTGCCAATCCCATCAGAGGTCATTGAGAGAAGATGCTATTGATATCTTGGGCAAGTATGCTATAAGGACAGGGGTACTGATTTCTGGGGCGATCCCGATGACTGCGATTGCAAAAGATCTTTTCTTGAATGCGACGTGGAAAAAGCCGTACGTTATTGAGGTGATGAATAAGCTTTGACGCTTTTAGTAACTGATGCGGCGCCGGATCGAGAGATAAACAACTGGGAAACGGGATTAATTCCTCATGCTTTCCGCATAGTTACCGATTATCACTTTTCACTTGCGCCACACAGACGCCTTGCAAGATCTTCTTATCATCGCAATGGGGGACCTGTAGACTCCATGTGATAATTTAAAACCAACCCCCAACATTAGGAATGTGCAGAGAGTTTGACCCGAACCTGAGTTTGTGGGGGCGGGTCTTCACAACCACAAAGGCCAATGTGTTGCGTTGATGTCGCAGCTTGCAGAAAGCTTACCATTGTAGGCTTTCCAGATTGAAATCTTATTTGCATGAACCATTGATCTTGACATATCTGCAAAAGCTATTTTTGGGAACTAGCCTAGTTAACCCCAAATTACCAAAGTTTTGTGACTGTAGTAACTTCAGATGTACAGCCAGAAGACGTATATAAAGAGCTTTGGGAATCTTCGTCCAATTTCTCTCTGATCGAATCAATCCATACAAGTGCTAAAATGTCGCCTGCCATTATCCCCATCATTCCTACTACGCAAACAGCAGCTACCGTTCCTAAGCTCGGCGGCGGAGTCAAATTCGTGCACGACTACCCAGTCCCAGAACCTGGACGTAATGAGGTATTAGCAAAGGTCTTATACACAGGTGTCTGTCAGAGCGGTAAGCTGAACATGAAGTGCTATGAGCTATAGTGTTGTTGGCTAATGTATTGAATAGACCTGCATACTCAAGCAGGCACTGCTGCAGGGCCAGATGGAAAGCCAATAACAAAAATTAAATTCCCTCATGTTGGGGGACATGAAGGCGTTGGACGCATCATTGCTCTGGGTCCCGATTGCAGTGACGAGATCAGGGTTGGTATGTATGTTGGCATTAGATTCGCAAGTCGCATCTGTAGGCGCTGCGATTTCTGCCTCGCCGGCAAAGAGCAACATTGCATCAAGAGCACCAATCATCTACATCATGAAGACGGAAGCTTCCAAGAGTACATTGCTCTAGACGCAGATTACCTTACTATTCTTCCAGATGACATCGACCCGGTTTCTGTGGGACCTATTCTTTGTGCGGGTTTGACAACGTACAAGGTAAGAGTGAAAATATTCTCAACAATAATATCCTAATTAATACGAATCCCAGGCTGTAAAAAATGCAAATGTCAAAGCCGGAGATTCTGTGGTTGTCGTGGGAGCTGGAGGTGGATTAGGGCATTTGGCAGGTAAGCATACATCGGACCTTCGCAATAAGTACATGATAAGCTTATCATTCATATAGTCCAATATGCCCTTGCTCATGGAGCGCTGGTGATTGGTGTTGATGGAGGTGCCGCCAAAGGAGAGTTTGTGAAATCCCTCGGTGCTGATGAATACCTTGACTTCAATACCACTCCAGACATCGTGGCAAGAGTTCAAGAAATTACAAAAGGAGGAGCCAATGCGGTTATTGTTACGGCAGGCAATGTCAAAGCATTCGCTCACGCCGCCGATATGCTTCAAGTGGGTGGAACGCTTAGCTGTGTTGGAATCCCGCCGGGGCAAGGCTCCATCGAAACACCCATCAGCACTATTGTCATAAAGGGTCTCCACATCACAGGAAACCTTGTTGGATCACTCAAGGAATGTTTGGAGGCTGTCGAATTTGTGCGCCGTGGGGTCGTCAAACCCAAGATATCGGTGCGCCCTTTTCTAGACTTGCCACTCGTTTATAAGGAGCTCGAAAAAGGGGACATTATGGGACGGATTGTCCTCAAGGTTGCTGATGATGAATGAAGTAGGAAAGTTGCAGGGATATATACAATATCAACAAACGCTTTCTGAAGATACATCAATAAGAGTTCTACAGATTTCACCCGGTCGTCTTACTCGGAAATTGTAACTGATTAATCGGCCCTTATGGAGACGAGCGCGGCTGTCATCGATATTTTGTTTACAGCTACTACAGAAATTCGACCGACAAAGCAACTTTACCTCCTCGAGGCTTACTTCTGTGAGGAGCTCGATTTCAAGGGAATAAACAAAGCTTGATGTGATCCGTCAATTTTACTAACAAGGCCTATCAAAAACGTCTCTTTGTTGGTTTAGATCGTTTTTCGGCGGCTTTTCGTTAGTTATTATTAAAAGTGGGATAGCATCATGCGCGTCAGACGACCAACCTACAAGCGCGTTTCTGCCTAAACGAAGTGTAAAAAGTCAACACGAGTACTTTAAATACCTCACCCTGACCCTAAAAAGAGAAAGAAATGCATTCTAAACTCTTTAAAAATTATTGCTTGGCTACCAACATCTAAAATGGCAATGTCTACTTTCCGAAAAATATATGGGGGCCCTTGGAACGATACTTTTGACCCTCCTCACCGACCTGTCGACTACACGGATAACCCTCCTGTTGTGACCGTGGCCTCGCGCTCTCGGCAAGCCTGGCTGCTCCGTTCAGATGTGGCTGGCGGAGATGCAGCGTTTGAGGATCCTATGGATGGATTTCGTGGACTGATGTCAGTCGTCAACAATGCCTCAGACGAGGAGATTGAAACAATGAAGAATTCTGACAGAACCATGACCCACACTCCAATACGCGATGCTGTCTATCAGCTGTGGAATCATGTATTCTGGGATGTTTCAGAATTCCTAGCCGGGGTTGGCCGCACTGGGACATTCAAAATCCCAGCGCAAGAGGTTTTAGAGCTCAGATATCCTGAGGAAAAGGTGGAAGGAGAAATGCGAAGAGTGGCCGAGATGCAAATGGATAGGAATATTCTTATCTCTGCTGTCTTTATTGAGCCGGGAGTTAAGATTAGAGTTTTTCTCGGAGAGAATGAGTATGAAACATTGAAGGACGGTGTCCTTGATTTTGAGACGATGCCAGACATCATCTTCGACGCTACCGAAAGTACAGACATGTACAACGAGAACAAGGTTCACTGGATAAGACGTGACCAAAAGATTCAAATTTTCATTGGAGGAAAGCTTGACAAACCTAGTTCTGACCTGGCCGCGGTTTTAGTTTACGGGAAATACCAGGCCGAGGAAGAATTCAACCACTCGTTTACAGTGGAAGATGACGAAAAGGAGGAAGAATAAATACATCCGCTTTCTAGAGTTTCTATGTACAGATTCAAATCATTTTGAAAATAACTCCAATAACCATAAACCAGCGTTCGTTTTTATGGACCGCCATTTGAATAAAATGCCCAGTAGGCGAATCTATCCAACACCCGTGTCCGCTTAGTAGAGACATCAAGGCAAAAAGGTTTCCCTAGCCCATTTCAGAGAAAGAGTCATTTTCTGTATTGAACTTTGAATTGTAAATCACGCCAATTTTGTCATGAAATGGCGGGATGCATTCGACAAAGCCATCTACAAGATTGTGACTGGAGAACGTCTGGATGTAGCAATACAACGTAATCAGTGACTTAGTATTTTAGCAGAGAGACTCGAAAGGCATTATCTGCTTTTAGTTGCATAATCCGCAAAGCCTGTGACCCGTGCCATTGACGCCCGTCCCGTCACAAGTACACGCTTCGCGTCTTCCAAGTCAATTTCACATTATGCGTGACGGCGCTCTAAAGTGAATGGGTTTCGACGCTGATAATAAATGACGTAGTTTTGCATTAAAACTATGGTTTGTCACTTTGAGGCTGAGCATGAGTGTATCAGCAATAGTGCATTGTGGAATTAATAGGCGAGAATGTCATCAGCAAACGTCAAGCCCAAGCGCACAGATTCCGGAATATTCCTTTTTGAATAAGTGACGCGCTTTATGGCCAATATGTGACCTTTTCCATTGAGTATTAAAATGGTGAGACCTATGTCCGCCCGAGAGCTTGTACTCATATGTTGAGGCGCTCAGATTAAAGTTCTGCCATTGGAGTCAAGGCTGTAGCACGTTGTAGAAATGGGCCCTGATCAAGATGCTATTTTGAGATTACCTGTCAGTGATTGGGTCCCTAAATATTAGGTGTTTCACATCCAGCCCGTCTCGGTTTGACGTGGTATTAATTGCAACTCTCGGGCTTTTTCGCATTAAGAAAGGCTAGCTTTGCGCACTGTTAGGAATGGGCAATGCAAGCTCGCGCAGTTCACGGCCATCTATTCTCGTGCACAAAGACCAAGAATGATAGTGCTAAGACAAGTCAATAACAGCCAAGTTAATGCTTCAATATAGCATCTCTCGAGGATAAATAGCCTACATGCTACCCTCAAGGAAAACCCATCACTCACAGCACAATCACAATCACAACCACAATCGCACAATTGACACACCGACTTCTCACTTTCTTCAAGAAAATTCTCTACAAACACAAGGTACATACGCCGAATCATGACTTCAGCTGATTTCTCTAACTCAACCTTTAGTTTCAACACCACCTACCACAATGCAATTCTTCGGCACCGTCACTATGGTCCTTGCCCTGGCTTTTGCTGCCGTCGAGGTTGCTGCCGCTCCCCAAAGCCCCACCTGCCTTGCATGCAACAGCTTGCCACCATCTCAGCGAGTCGCATGCCAGAACATCAACTGCTAAGGACTTTTGTACTTTCACGCCATGCTCTTAACACAAGAATGAGAACGGAACTTGGGTGATGGCGCTTGCGCAAGATACATCGTGTAGTTCAAGGACACAAGGAGGAGCGATATAAATCATTATGTCAAGTCAAATAGCCAGAGAATAGACATTTTCACTGTGATATTTTTTCTTCGTGGTCCCTATTGTGAGCGGCCATTTGCCATAAACAATCAGTGTGCTCAATCTGAAGCCAATAATTTATCAAGGAATAAAGATGAATGAGGGAGCGGAATCATCTGCGCTTGTATAATCCACGCCCTAAGATATAATACCAACATTTAATCTCCCGTACTATAGGATGTTGGATTTTGAATAGGAAATTTTAGATTGACAAAAACATCGTTGAAAAAGCATTGACATTGTCAATATCACAACCCAACAGTTCTGTCGAATCAATCGTTCCTCGCATATTCCAGGAGGCTAATTAAACAAGAAAATTACTATTTTTTCTATGACACTTGAAAACAGCGCTTGTTACGTCGGGCTTCGCGTAATGCAGCATTTATTCGTATTCATGAATGTTCTCGCTTACGAATAGGACCTATCGGAGATGTTGCACCAAGAAGGGAAGAAAAAAGGCCAAGAGCCATGGGGGGTTCAAAATTTCGTAATACCATTAGACGAAAGATCCCGAATGTGAAATGCTGCTCCGATGCATCCCCTCGATGGAGGGCTGATGTGTACAGTGGTAAGCAGCAGTGTCTCAGGATACGTGCAAGGGAAGGCAATTGATCCTGGCCGGATGAAATGGTACTGGCGCCATAAGGTGCAGAAAAGCATGATGAGAGTAAGCAATGCGATATTGCGTGATGAGAGAGTGCATTACATTGCTACGTGACAGACCAGGTGAAAGACGTGTGTTGGTTGAACTTGTGGGCCAACACAACCCTGTTTCGACCGAAACCCGAAAACACCATGTCAGATCCGGGGAGGTTTGAGAGCAGCCAAAGGGAATTGCACGGAATCAGCGTGAGTTAGCGTTGCGACCCACACGGCGGCATGAAGCGGTCAACAGGGATTGAGCTCAGTCAGCTCCGCTGCTCACCTGAGATGTGGTTCATCAAAAAGAAAGTTCCGTACAGGGCAAGAGAAAGAAAAGGAGAAAAATATGGCATCGGACAAATGGCAGTTCATCCTTTCCTTGTTAAGCTTTCTAGAATGCACCAACGTTAATCTGGCCTGCAAGCAAGTTTCAATCATTCCTCGTGCCGGGACGTTCGGCGTAACACAAAAACTCACTCAGTGCTCAGCTGAAGCCCTAATCCCGCGGCCAATGGTTACATCAAGGCTGATGTGAGATGTGGAGAAGGAATGCACAATTGTTTAACATCTCCACTTTGCTACGGTATTAAGCTTGTTTTTTTCGTTTGTTCAGATCACCAAGCGATGAGATCGGGTAAAAAGGACCGCTGAAAATGAGGACCGATAATTGCGCCCCCCGGCACTAACATGATGCACGGGGGAGGCATGGCCAGCGATGACATCACACGCTAGATTTGAGCAACACTGCGAGTGGTTCTTGTCAGTGCACTATCGAATTAGGAGCTACCGTGGCGTGGGCGTGCTCTCGCTGCCCAACAAGCAAATGCCGTGGCTCCCCACCTTGCTTATCCCATCAACCTACATATACGGGCGTCTTGTATTGATTAAGCAGCTGATCAGCAGTCCAATGCTGATCGAATGTTACCGTCAACCTATACAACAAGGAACCTTATCACTAACACGGGAAATGGTTGGCCGAGCATGAAGAGGAGTGCATGTGGCTGAGCGTCGCCTACTTAGAACGAAGCTTGGCACATGCTAGCCCATCTTGGCACATAAGACGGTCGATGATCCCGATGCTGTTGCCGTCTTGGCGTGTTGAGGAACCCCAAATTCCTCGCTCAGCTGCGCATCGGGAGTTTGTGCGTATTTACGGACGAAAACGGGGTTTGTATGGCTGTCAGGTGCGTCTTGTGTGACAAGGAAAATAGAAACAAAGTGTAAGGCTGCTCGATTAGAAGACTCCAAGGATAGCAACCTATCCAAAAAAGAAATTGCTCCATTTCAGCCTTCTCCACGTGTATATGCACTGTTACATAGCTGTCAGCAGCCAGGGGTTTGTGCAGGTGCGTTTGTAAAGGTTGTTGGTGGTTGCCGACGTGCATCTCGTATGGCCTTCTCAATCCCCCTCCTCCATCTCGGCCGAGCACTCATGCACGCCACGTATGTCAACGGAATATGATATCAACACTCGGATGCTGCGGGACCGGTAAGGTCCCGAGTCGATAATTGATATAAATAGTCGATCGAGGTACCCTATTGAAACGACATCCAGTGCGGTATCTGTTTCCGTAGGACTCCCCGAATCAGTATATTCCTCTTCTCGTTGCAATCATGCTCGCTCGATTTGCTTTTGCTGCTCTTGTTGCTGGGGCTGTGGCCTCTCCAGTCTCTACCATTCCCCAAAAACGACAGGGAATTCCTGTTGGAAGCATCATCACTACCTGCAATGTTGAGGGCACAGTGGCATTGACCTTTGACGATGGTCCATTCGCATACACCGACCAGGTTCTTGACACCCTAGCCGATGCCGGTATCAAGGCCACGTTTTTTGTTTGCGGAGATAACTGGGCTTCAATCTATGGCTACTCGTCAACTGTCAAGCGCATGGTGAATGAAGGGCATCAAGTTGGTTCACACACGTAAGTCAACAACAGGAGATGTTCTGCAGGATGAGAGTTAAGCTGACGCGATTAACCTCTCTGTAGATGGAGCCACCCAGATCTTGCAACTCTTTCCTACTCAGAAATCCAAAGCGAGGTAACTCAGCTCGAGGATGCCCTACTTGACATTATTGGAAAATTCCCCACTTACTTTAGACACCCTTTCTTCAGCTATAGCCAGACGTCCTTGGACGCGCTTGGTGATTTGGGGTACCACATTGTCCATTCCAGCATCGACACCAAAGATTGGGAGAACAATACTCCTGATACCATCCAGAACAGCGTCGACATTTTCACTGGTGACCTCGATGCGGGTGGCTCCATCGCGCTTGCGCACGAGGTCCACCAGACAACCGCCGACACTTTAGTCCCCGCGATGATCGCTGCTGTTAAGGAACGCGGCTTGAGAGGTCAGTTATCATGACTGGAAATGATTCCATCAATCCCCCAATCACCTAAAAACATGGGAATGCTGACAATGTTGCAGCCGTTACTGTGGGAGAGT
Organism: Calonectria ilicicola; assembly: GCA_020809705.1. NCBI lineage: Eukaryota > Fungi > Ascomycota > Sordariomycetes > Hypocreales > Nectriaceae > Calonectria > Calonectria ilicicola. The sequence continues at coordinate 6,612,290 of CP085829.1, read as the reverse complement.
GTCTTGGAGACTCTGCATCCAACTGGTATCGCACTTCACGATAGAATTCTCAAAATAAGAGAAAAGAAATGAGTAAAATTATAATTCTAATACTGTCATTTATCGGTATATGAGGATAAATGAATGATGCGAGGCTAGATTAAACGATGGTATGGATCTGGTTAAGCGGCTCGCTCAATGATACATATCCTCGTCAATCTTTTCGTAAATACGAATAGGAACAAATTTTTAATCCATAAATGAAACCTTGTAATTAATGATTCAAAGTGATGTAACCTGTTTAATTTGACTGGCCGACTTCTTGCATGAGATACATTCTTATAGTAGATTCAAATAAATCTCAAGGATTTCATTTCCTCATTATTGAAATCTGCTTTCATCCTAACTAATTTCGTCAATTCACTTGCCGTACCAATGTAATCTCCATCGTTGATTCTTTGGTGTCGTTTTGAAGTGGAACGAAATATGCTCCACAAGCAAGGGCATTCATTGTCCCCATCCGATAATTATTTCCCCTTACATCCATCTCATAAGCTTAGAGATTTATCCTAATGTACAACAATTACTGTTATTTTAGAGAATATTTTCTGTACTCGACCAAAAAAGGATGTCCGTCTCATATATGTCGACAGCTGCCTGATAAGCAAGCATGGGAATTGTGATTTAGGTGACTCGACCAAGTTACTCAAACCGTTCGGTGAAGTCTGCACAAATATCTTACAAGGATTTACTCCCCTTTGTTTAATGTCAATGTGCGTGGTGAGATTCATGATTCGCTCAGTACCACTACTAAGTAGCGGCCCCTTGCAGGACCAAGCTGCGCCTACCCATCCGCCAAGCTGACGGCGCACGTTTTGTCGGAGAACCAATGACAAAAATAACTAAATGTGAACCTGAAGGTACATTCAAGATATTACGTGTCTAAGCCACACGATCTTCCTCGCACGTTTAGTCACCATGGCTACACGGTTCTTAGTGGCTGGCGTATCTTGGACTTATGCAAACTTTAAAGCCACACAGCGATCTGCCTGTATTATGTGCGCCAGGGCACATTGGATCTTTTGAAGTTAAATGTGTGTTCATCTCAGCGTTCCTGCATTAATTCGCATGGAATGCCTCGATGAGCTGCATCAAGGCTGAAGCATTCTGCAACACCTTTGGGCCAATAAACCTCCTAGGATTGCGGCGGCCTGATACATTGACGAATGTACCGTTAACAGGTTTATTATATGCTATACTTACTTTGTCTAAATTGGGTGACTTCTTGGGTATCTGTCTGGCTACCCCAACCCATCATGAGGACTAGTTTTGGTGAGCACCTCGGTGAGCGAACTCGGGAATACTTTTCACCACAATTTAGCCAAGCAACAAATACTTTAACTACAAATTCATACAATGAATTACCGCTGAATTTTTGGAGATGATATGTTTGCTAGAGACCCATTGATCAACCAGTGCAGCATATTTTCCAAGTCTGCAATGATGCCATCAACACTGTTGGTTACCCTGTCAGCCGCCCGACCGAACCAGAGAGCCATGACATGTTGTGCAGGCGATCACGCACATGTTCCTCTAGTGGCCTTTTTCTCATACGAAAGAAATTCTGACCAGCTTTTTTCTTTTTAGTTTCCTGTCTATCTCTCTGATTTGGACGTCAACTATTTTCCGACTCCCAAGGTCAAAAAAGGGTCATCTGTGCTGCAAGTCGGGCAGATCATTGGGACCCATGCAGTCTGTACCCCGCGGACCATGTCTGGGCCAGCTGAGGCACAGCTCCCGAAGAAGCACCCTGGACTGACCAGGGAGAGATACTGGGGATCCGTAAAGGCCGCGGTTGCCGCGGGGTAAGCGGTGGAGCCGAACAAGATTGACTGCTCTTGGATGTGTCAACGGTAAATGATGCAAATTCAAGCTTGGGGATCTCCATTCTCCTGTATCTTATCGTATACGCACACAGCCATTGCGTCGTCTGAGTGAACCTGATCGAAAGGCACAAACGCAACTGAGCCCACAGTGAACATGGCCCGAACCCGGTCGCAGCTGAATGCTGAGAGCGGAGACGGTGACGCGTCAACCAATGTGCCAAGCCAACGTGTTGTGAAAAGGTACGTGGGCTCGCTGGAGAAGAAGCGAGCCCGCGACCGCCGCGCCCAACAGGTAATGCGGGCAAAGCGCGAGTCGCAAGTGCACGCCCTCGAGGACAAGATTGCGACATTGGAGCTGGAGCTGCAGCGCTCTCGCACCAACTGCGAGGTCTTGCATCACCAGAACAGAGTTCTGCACTCGCGCCAGGACTCCATCTGTCGCCTTGTAACGTCGTGGTGCCAGCCGCCCAAGCCACTCACCCCTGGTGGAGGTGACAGCGGTGCGACACCATTTGTTCTTGCGTTGGAGCAATGCCTGCAGGATCCCTCTTCCTCTTCCTCTAACTCCTCTGCTACCTCCTCATTAGACTCGGGCACGGCTTTGGTCGAAGCTAGAGACAATGCATTATTTCCCGCCACGACGCCCCTCTGCACGAGCGCATCCGCCATCCCGACTCGGCCTCATCCCGATGCCGACGCTGTGCGTAGTTGCGTGGATCTGTGGAACGCGACACCCACCCATTCGGGCTTGGACGTCATTGTCACCGACCAATTCTCCCGCTGGCTACACCACCCCGAGCTAGTGCACCAATCGCCAGACAATCCCTCGCCCGTCGAGATAATCCATGGCTCGGAAAAGAATTTCCTTGCCAACGTTATTTCCGAAGCCACCCAAAAATGGCCGTGCCGCGATCCAGAGCGCCTTGCCGGCGGCTGGCTCACTTATCATTTCATCAAATGGATGCTGCGCCCTAACCAGGAGCGCTATTTCCGGCTCCAAACGTTCCAAAAGCCTGTTCTGGAGCAAATGTCACAGCCGCACCCTTACTTTGTCGACTTTTTGTTCTGGCCCCGCATGCGCGCCAACCTGGTCAAATACCAGCACCTGTATGATCCAGTTGAAGTCATGAGTCTAATGACCTGCTGTGTTAAAGTAAGGTGGCCCTGGCGCAAGCCATTTCTTCAATCCGACAAGGAAGGCGTCGTTCAATTTCATCCCGATTTTTACGATACCTTTACCAAACTCGAAGGTTGGGGAGTGACTGATGACTTTATAAACCGGTTTCCGGAGTTGGTTGAAGGCTTAGACATGAACTCAGTGCGCTTCGGTTTTGATACGTGAGATGTATGTAGTAACCCAACAGAAAAGAAATTCCTTGATGTAAATACACGGGCTAGATAAAACCATCTAGCTACTCGACCCTCTCGACGCTGAGGTCCGCCGGCCACCTTGGCACATCCACGCCATTGCCTCGTGTCCCAACATCAAATCCTGGCTGCACCTCCCCGTCGGGATACTGCAGGATTGGCGCCACGATACGCATATCTATGCCAAGATTTTTCACATGAAGCTTGGTGAAAAACTCGGGACGAAAAAGCTTATGGCTGCTAGACTTGTACAATGGCTGAAGCACATTCGGGAGCAAATGCTGCATTGGGTGATAATGGCGGAATACGGGGGCGCCGTTCCGGTGCCAGACATCTTGCCAAACCTCAATAGGATATGTGCCAACACTATTCACCAGCCACTGGGAATAATAATTGAGTGCAACCTAGGAAAGGAATGTTAGCAGGCCAGGGCCAAGATTAGGTCGTGTAGCGATATGGTGCTCAACTGACATCAACCGAGTACGAGCCTCCTTCTTCAGCTCGTCGGAGCAATGCAGTCATAATTCCCGTGATTCCTGCAACTCCAGTGCTATTTAAAACATGTTAGTAATTACGTTCAAATAAATGATGCGCCTTATGTGCCACTTGCCAATAGTCGGAATTTGGGAATACGGGAGTGACTGGTTCATCGTTGCCCATGGCGCGACCAAATTCGTACGACACTCCACAACACTGGTGCATTGTTAGCAAGTACGACATTCTACAAATGAAGCTTTCCCTCTGCACAAGAAAACTTCCCTAAGGTCAAAGCGTTACTTACCGCATCGCTAATTTGTTGCCACCCGGACCGATGCATCCAAGGGCCTTGCCATCCGTAGCAGTTCTCTCCACAATAGATGATGCCTCTTTGACGCCCTTTTACTAAATCAATCACATCCTTCTCTCCAAAACCGTACTTGTCCAAAACGCCAGGTCGGTAACCTTGCACAAATACATCAGCCTCCAACACGAGTGCTCGCAGTTTGTCGCAGTCTTCCTTGCGTCGCAGGTCAAGGCTTGCATTCCACTTGCCATGATTTAGATCCGGGTGAAGAGGCGACAAGTCCGTCAGATGCGGTGCTGTTACTCGCATCACGCTTGCTCCCAGCTCGGCGAGGCCACGGGAGATGGCAGGCCCAGCAATTACTCGAGTAAGATCGACGACCTTGAGACCAGCCAGAGGCCGGGAAGGAGATGTCTTGGGAGAATCAGGCCACCAGCTCACCGGTTGCTGAGAGTCTGGCGACTTTCTGATTTCGAAAAGACCAACATGAGCGTTTGCTTTACCATGCTCACTGTTTTTATATTCTTCCGTCGTAAAGCAGATTGTTCCGGCTTGCTTGTGTTCTTCAGCTAGCATCTGCATTTCCTGGGCCGATCGCCTCCCAACAGCCTTGATGAAAGGGGCGATCGAATCCTCAGGATCTTCAAACTCCGAATCTGTGGGAAGTCCCAACGAGTCCAGAGTCGGGTTCGGGTTCATTGAGCCTTATTTCAGGAAACAGACACATTAGAAACGAGAGGCATTGTTATTTCTACAACAAAGGAGTCCACATACCATGCAGGTGAAAATATTTGCCATCTTTAGTTTTATAAATGTTGGTGGCGAATGTCCGATACAATGAACTAAGAGATCCGTGTCGATCCTCGTCTGGAAAGTATTTGGCGATTTCGGCGCGCCCCTCCGGTTTCATGATGGATGCTGTGGTGAGATTAACTCCATCTGGATCGATAGCCCACATCAAACTCGACATGATAAAAAGCTGTGCGTGATCACTAATGCACCATGCACCACCACATTAGCAAGCGCCCGTATTTCTCTTCTCGTTTGGAAATTTTAATCCTTACGTGTTGATCTTGACCTTGGCAGGTGCGATATTGTATTTCTTTTGGAGTAAAACGTTAATGACGGTTGCTTCGTATGCCTTTAGCGACGAGATACTCTCAGCAAATCGCCAGTTGATTGGGAGACTTGGGCTATCACTCCCTTCAAAGTAAATAGTGCGAGATGCTTCCTCCGCCCCAGAAGGCAAGTGCTTTTGGACTAGTGGGTTGTTGAGAATACCATCTTGGAAGACACGGCGGGTCTGCTCGGGAATGGAATACGCCGAGGAGCTCATGGTTCTGTCTCGTTTCAGCTGGCTCTTTGAGATGCAATCAAGTGGATTTAAATGAATACGTCGAAACGAATCAGTATTTAAACTATCGGAATGAAATTGGTGGGCTGTGATAATTTAAATAGGAATTATGTGAGGTAGCCTACATGACGCATCCCAAAGACCAATCTCCTCCAATCAGATAAAAATGCTCCAATAACCCATTTTCACAATCTCACCGCCATTGCGTGCCAAAATTATCACCCGTCTTCGCTTTCTATCTTTGGTCGGTTCGACCTTGGCGTGTCGCAACACTCAACCGCTGAATCAGTGGTGGGGCTTCCTATGGAGACCAATACCACTGATTCAGCGGTTTGCCCTTGGGGCGCTTTCCGCGAGCTGCTCAGAATAACCCCAAAATTAGACCGAATACGATCTTCCTAGTTTTAATATAGATCTCTCATTTTTTTGCAGCCTCGAACGACTGTCACAGTATAGCAACCGTCATGCAGTACTTATTACGTCAGACTTCAGAGCCTCCTAAGGCTCGAGCTAGAGTCAAGGTCAGTAAAAGGTTATAAATTATTCTACGAATCTCTTCTAGTGATATATCGTCTCAAGGTTCCATTCTTGGAGTAGTATTTAGTGCCCAACCCAAGGTGGAGGGTCTCAATTCACTAAAATAGAGTGGAAATCCTTTCAATATAAACACGCGACCTTCTTCGAATCACAGAATCAATCGATAGTATATCTTAGGTTTATTTTAGTTTCTTTGGAGGGGATTTGGATCCATTTCTTCCCTTGATTGAGTAGCGAAGGCAGATCTAGATGCAGATTGGCTGAATTGGACAGTTTGAGCTATGACCGGAGACACGTTTTAATAATGGGATCTAATAGACTCTTTTTTGTTAAGGTATTGGAACGAACTTATCACAATATTTTGTAGCTTTTTTCAGGTTTATATCTGCAAGTTTTATTTAGTGCATTGACTTTGTCGGACAGCTAGACTGGTGTGTAGAATAAAGGGCTTTTGCGTTTGATGAAAGAGGAATGAACCGTCCCTTAATTTGAGGACCAAGAATATCGAAGCGAATTGAAATCATATGCTCGTGACTATAATACATAAAGCCTCTATGTGCCCGAAAATTAAAATGCTGCTAAACTATGCATATCCATGTTTGAATGCCACGCCGCCTGCCATCATTCGCCAAGTTCGCCATTCCCAATCCATACCAATTGACTAGGAAACACACATGTACAGTCCAACATCCCAACTGTCTCGGCCCTCACATGTACCACAATATCCTATTCACAACCTTTCTCATTAGACCTGTCGCTGATTTCCTTGTCGCTGGATTCCTTATCAGCATTCTTCCCCCGTTGTTCGGTATTTGTCTCCTCTTCCGGAATATTCTCCAGGCGGTCAGTATTCTTCTATCCTTCATTGATCTCTTTTTTTTCTTTGTGTGTATTCTTATCCCTATCGCACGATGTCCTCTCTCTTTCGGCATTCTCTTCCCCTCGTAATGTGTGCACTGACCTCGCTTGGCTGCTGCTGGATCTTGGTCTTGCCATCTCTTCATCATCCGGCCCTTCCTCAACACATGTTTCGCCTGCAATGGTCCAATGAATGCCCAACCTCCGCGCCATCCCCGTCAGTGTTGATGTACCAGCCGCAGCATTGCTCTTACGGCGCGAATCGAGTGGGCTCTCACCGAGTTGTCCCGTACCATCATCGTGCAACGCGAGCACGCCACTATCATTGGTGTCCTCGCCCTTAGTCGACCACTTGCCATGCACTCTCTTAAAGAATGGCAGGCAGACAGGGATACTAATACAGACCATGGTAACACCCATCTCTGCGACAGACCAGACGGCAGCTGGCACTGTTGCTTCTAGTCCGGTTGTTAGTGGCGGAAATCTAAGTTTCGGCGTCATGGCCTAGCGGCCAAGTTGAAATAGACGGATTGACTTACTCAAAAAGTTAGGGGCCCAAAGCTCACCAATCTCCGTTGTGCGTTTTATTCCACATGCACCAGCACTATTTAGTTTAGTCAGAACCAGCTCTGTTTCTCGCATGCAGAATAATGCATCTTCACTCACAAAACACCAAGACTTAGACTAGTCAGAATCAGGACTTTGTCACGAGGATTCATTTGGACGTTCCAAATAACAACCCACGGGAAAATGGCGAAGAAGAAGTCTGCAAATACGCATACAGCTAAATGCATATGTTAGCATAGGAAAAGCTTCATCTTCTGACTTCAGGTCTCAGATCACCCACACGAAGCGAGGGCAGGGAAAACCTAGCCAATGAGCGCCCACTTACATGTCACCACAAATGCCACGGGAACAAAGTCGATGGGGCATTTTCCTCCCTTGATTTGTTTGTCCCAAAGATATTGGATTGGCTGGCATTGCATCCAGTAAACGACAACGACGGCACAGGACGTAGCGAGCAGCAGGCCCAAGACAAACCAGATGCAGTTTCGCTGCCAAGGCTCCTTCACTATCCGCAAAAGGAAGAGACCCAAAGACCACTTCGCAATGACCATTCCGGTGGCAATTAAATTGATGCCGATCCCTTCATAAAACAGCGCCGTGGCCTCGTGGCGAGGATTTGGGATGTTATCCTGTCCAAATCCGTAATGTGCTGAAAGTGTCATAATGACGCAGAAAAAGAAAAGGAAGGCCTCAAGACCGGTCAGCTCCAGAACGTAAATTGGAGGCATAAACCTCGAAGGAAAGGCTAGCTTACGAAGGCAATCATGTATACCAGGTCATCAACCCCGTACCAATGGATTAACACGACGCGGGTGTAGATGCGTAGGATGACAAAGGCCAAAACGATCACTGTAGTCATCCACATGACGCCGATGGACCAACCGCCATCGCCGTCTATGGCCATTTTGCTAAAAGTCCCTCGCCAACGGCTAGTATGGAACTAATGCCTACATTAATGGGTCCGGCTTTAGCTCACGCACATTAAATTGAGGGTTTTGCTCTACCATGGAAGAAAATAGCAACCGACTTACCCAAAGAGAGAAAGAAAGCTCCGAGATTTCGGTGTTATCTGTGTAAACTTTACAACGGTTGATCCTCCCGCCCTCGTCCTTGGTTCATGTAGCGAGTGCAAGAATCACCAAACTCTGAGCACGGCGTCGCAGATTCAATCTACCTGGACGCAGATGGTTCAAATGTGAGTGACGCCTAAAAAACGAGTCGTATCCCCAGCTGGATTAGTCGTGCTTTTGGGGCCAGTTGTCTAACCCCAGCGATATTTGCACAGAAAGTCTGATCGTTCAGCACTGATGCGGTCGATCACGACGGTATGGTCTGCTGGCCGTTGGTGTTGGTGCGGAGTGGCCGACGTGAGCGGAGTGGCCGTGGGTTCAGTTTAAAGATAAATGGCTATTTAGCTCAATTCCCACAAAACCTAGACATATTTGTCGTATAAAACACAGTTGACCACAATTTACTGAGATGGGCTACGGTTACGGCTGAGGTTTGACAAGGGGAACGGACTGATGCCACCCAAATGGGCCTACAAGAAGTGTCATTGTGTGCACTAGAGTGGCTAAGAGATTTGGGAATCAGTTGGCGTAAGCCACTCATCCGGGGACGAAACTCAGAACCAATAGCGGCAGATGGTATTGCTAGCGCCAAGGCGAGTATGTCTTCGCTGCGCATAAAGTGTCTCACTCCAGAAGCGAAGGATCAGTCAGAAACGTTACTTCTTCCACTTCAATAGATGCACAACAGGGCAAGAGATCTACAAGTGGCTATTTTCTGAGCTGAGGGGGCGATGCTGACAGAAAGCCACTCGCTTACCCGCCCGATATTGCTTTTTGGAGATAGATAGATCTCTCGGCTGGCAACACGTCTGTATTCAGCGGTTATGCCCAACCCCAACAGGGTCAGAGGGTGGGGTCAAGGGGGGAGAGCAGAAGCAACTACAAACCATGAAAGTACTGTATGTACCAGCGCTATGACCGCTCCTGAAAAGGAAGAAGACGGCTCGATATTCTCACACATGCAGCGGGAAAGCTAGCGGTGAGAAGCCTCCTCGTAGCCAGTCGGTCAGGGTATCTTCTCTATCTAAAGCATCATGTATGAGAGCCGATTAGGCTGGGAAACTACAAACGTGTCTTGTCTCGGCATCCAAGATGCTGCAAAGCAGGTATTATCTGCCAGTCCAAAGTTGCAGCATCTTGTGCATTGCTCTAATAGGCAAGGGGGGGCTATCGAGACAACCATGTATGTAAAGCTGAGCGATAAATGGCTGGGGAAACGCCACCTCTGCATGCAGAATGGCAATCATGACAAAAAGGTCCAAGTGCAGATATACTAGCACCAAATGGAGAAGTGAGACAGGCTAAAGCCAATTGGGCAGAATGTGCAGCCACGTCATTACGCCATCATGATGCCGGACAATCAATACATCACGGATAGAGTCACCAAGACATTGTTTCTTTGCACAGATCTACCCTTGTCGGTCACTCAGAGCTAAACCCACAGCCGGACTAAACCCCCCACAAACAGCTTGGCGAGGGAACTCTCGCTTGCTCCTAGGCACATCGACGACACACAGACATCCCACGACATCTCAGCAAAAGAAATATAGCGCGGAGGGTCCCCCCCCCCACCAAGCAAGACAGGATGGCGTATCTCATAAACTCAAGGTACTATTTGATTGGACGCGGGTTGCAAACTCCGAGTTCCCGGCAACTGCATCATTCACCGTTGAAAGTGATCTGCAGGGTGCAGCAAGCGGAACATTCGGATATGTCGCCCTACGGAAATAATTTGGCCCGACGGCTCGGGGAAGGCGGGAAAAGAAACTCCAACTGATCATGGGCCTATTGAATGCACTGCTCAGGGGTTAGTAGGTGCCCAAAGGAGCAAGTTTACGCCCGCATTGATCGCCTTGAGGGGGGTGGTCTGATTGTATCTGGTTGAACTACGACAATGCGCTTTTAGACGCGGGCTGTGTCTCGGAGAATACCACGGATATTGAAGATCACGTCGTATTAGTGACCAACGAATTCACTCCGATCGTGGTATGAAACGAAAGTTGTGGCGATCGAGGGTTTTTGAGCTGAGACCGGGGCCTTGAGGAGGTGTAAGCTAGGGTTACCCTATGGCATTTGCGCCGACGAGATACGATTGCAATATTGGGGTCAATTAAGCTACACAATTTGATCCAACAAAGAGAAATAGTAAATTGACAATAGCTATAATGGATAAAGCATCATTTAGATTGGTTTTTTTTAATGCTGTCCAATGTTTAGTCCCCCTCATCAAATCTATTCCGCCAAAGTTGTGTCGTCCTAGAAGATTATTTGGGTCGTACGAGTTTCAACTCGGTCAGTGTAAACTTGCCACATCCCCACTAACTGGCCCTAGTTCAATCGATTTTGACCAGAATCAGGACCAGTCAATTCTTTCATCCTTTGTTCTGGAAACAATAAAGGGTTCCACAAAATTACCAGAATGGGTGGTGATGCGACCCAAACCGTCTCAACCAAATCCAGGCATTCGGGCCTGCATTGATCTGCGTTAAACTGGATTTGGTGTTCCGTGCATCTTGGCCGGGGTGATCTCAATCCTGTCTACCCTTGCGCTGGTTTGCTTTTGGCTCTCTGAGGAATAGAATGTTACAGGGGAGGGTGGCTTTTTCGTCAGGTTCGAGCAAAAGATGAATTAGATGTGTCATTACTTTTCTTCTACGGAATGGTCCCTGTGGACTAACATTGGGGTGTCTGTGACGGCTGGCTAAGCGAGTGTGAAAGCGGGACAACCCGGGGCATGTTTGTGTGAAGCTTTTCTGGGTAACCGGGAGCGGCTGGGACGATGGTGCCTGGGGAATCCTTGGAGTTTTGCAGATCATGGTTAGCGCGCGCTCTCGGTACGAGATTGGACATGGACTTGGGTTCGCTTGAGTCACGCGCGTGCATGTTTTTGGGGATGCCAAGGTGCTTGGTTCATTGCCGTATCGAACGAGGATACACGACAGACAGACAAGACTAGGCTAGACTAGTAAATGGATGGATGGATGAGTTGTGTGTATAATGGGCTTGATATCAAACGTTCTAGAAATGGACAGAGCTGGTGTTGCCATGTCTTATGTCCAATTCAACCTCGGTTCAATTCAAATTGGACCTCGTCAATTCAATTTAACCTCGTCTTAATTAATTCAACCTCGCCAAATTGAGTTGGGATGTTGATAATTAGTTAGGGGACGCCCTTAAAAAAAGAAAAGAAAAAATTTCGCGCTTGTTGATTGTTGTGAAGAGGTGAGCATTAACGGAACGTGTGGACGTGTAGTGGACGCGTCTGTCGGAAATAATGTCCTTGTTGAGAGTGTGGCGCATGCCAGCGGTGAGGTGTGGCTTTGCGCCTTCAGGGGAGATGGCGCAGCAAGCACGCACTGGAAGGGAGTGCCCCAGAAAATCTTTTCGTGGGAAACCTGTCTTTTCGAGTCTACTACGCTGACAAGCAATTGCATTTGGTGCTTCTTGTTCTTCTTCTCGTTGCTCTTTTCCTGATTTAATTGGTCCGTTATTCTTTCTTCATGTTCGATTTGAATTGCAATTCTGTAGCTCGTCTTGCGCACGCCTTGGTGTTGTATTGTTAAAGCCAAACCCACATCTTCTGGGGCGGCGGCCATTCTGCGGCCTCATTCCGATATACAGACAGGCGTATCATATACACTCAACCACTGCTGCTGCTGCTGTCACTGCCATTGGCATTAGCACTGGCACTGGCATAGAATGGCCCATCAATTCTACGCCGGGGGTGTCGCCGCCGCTACCACCGCCGCCGTCGGCCTCCCGCTGCTCGATCCGTGGTCCCATGGCGCCGGCGTGTTCAGGGACGTTTTTCTCCGATGGGCGGACCTCGACATCACGCAGATCGGCTCGCTGGTGGCCATTGCCGGCACCGCGCCCGCCGCCTGGAG